>JAYKYS010000102.1:0-79891 GCA_036924285.1 Asterella californica | reverse complement strand
AAGTGACTGACTGCGCTGACAATGCACATTTGACCACACAGAGGCATATTGTGTGCTGCATAGCAACCTCAGGTATGGTGCCCATCTCCTGCTCACATAGGTTAGCGCAGGTTTGTGAGCATGTTCAGATGCAATGAATATTCTGCTGAGCTGTGATGAAAGCTGAGTGCTATTGGCTAATGCAAATACCACCTATGAGCATCAAGGAGCCAACAGAGCCCGAAGGACAAGTGCGATTCACAGGCAAGCCAGCAGACAGCAAGAAAGTCAAACCTGTTCATGACTGATACCAGCATTGTCTTTTGCAGAGTATTCAGGTGAGGATATATCCACAAAGCCAATTTTGTTCTGGTCCTTGTCCCGCTTTTGCAGCATATTGACCTCGCGCATGCAAAGAGGGCAATCACCATCGTACAGCATCTTGATCTCCCAGTCATCTTTCACATGCTCTGCAAATGCACTAAGCAAGAATTCAGTGATACACAAGGGTAAAGCTGGATTCATCATATGGTTGACTCCTTACCTGACTTTGTTGCATAGCAGCTGCAGGTCGGCCTGATTTGAGAGTGCCAACATGCCATGTTATGCATGGGCTGTGAAGAAAAGCAAGCTCGTATGTCTTGTTTTGGGGCATCATGTGTAGGAGTCCTTACTCTGTTGCAAGATGCGCTGGGCAAGCCTCTATGAAGCTGCAGGGCAGCAACACAGCTTTACTAGATGGTCAGGAGAGGCAAGCTGACGTTTGCAGCTCGACGGTCTTGTGCCTACGACGTGAATACATGGTGGAACATGAACGTACTAGCCGTGCAGGTGGCCAGCCAGTGGCTGTGGTTTGACAGTTGTTTGCAGAGCCAAGCGTCCGTGAACATCTCATCGCGACGTTCATGCGAGCCTTTCAAGGTAATGCTGGCATGTAAATCAGAATGCGCAACTCTGGCGCTGCAAGTCAGGGCTCAGCGCAGAACCAACCCTGATCCGAACACTTCGCGTGGATCAAGCCAAAGGGACTGCGATCGGTTTTCGCTAAGGACACCAAACAATGGAGCCTGATTCCGGCTGTGGATGTGTCGAAAGAAAGTGGCCACAAAAGTGAGCGCACATACACAACCTGCAGCGTTTTCATTCTGAGGCTTCAAGCAAGCCCTTGACTGGTTTCGGAGTGCATCTGAAACCTAGTCCATGACATGAAGTCAACCCTAGACTCGAATTTCTGACTTGAATATTTTTGCAATTCGAAACTGAAATTTCTCCTGCCTGTTGACTTGACTCCAGTCAACTTGACTAGGCGCGATCAAAGTGACCCCGCTCAATCCAATTCCATCGCGCTTACACCGGGCCTTGTTCTGCTCTCTGCCATCAGTCTGCAACGCTGGAGCTCCAATACACCATTCCCTGCGTACTGTCTACCGCTCTTGCACAGCATGGCTCACGCTACAGCCGGACTTGTAGCTGACAAACTGACCAGACTGCAGAAACTTGACTTGACTATGATAGACCCGCAATCTTCTGGCATGTCGTGCGATACTATCCCTGCCGGCACTGTCATGCACAAGCGCCATTCATTTGATAGGTCCTCCAGCGTATGCAGCACGGCCGGGACCTTTATTAGCTCAACTTTACATGCAGCCCCGCTTGGCGCTCTTCCGCAAGCAATGCGAGCAAACTCAACCGGTTCAAAGGTAGGCTGCGAGCATGTTCGACTGGTTTGTTCGCGTTGCCCCGCGAATCCGTTAGGAGGGAGGCAGACATCACGGCATGAGTCAACAACTATTGCTTCTGCTTTGCGCAGCGTACGTTTGACGTTTGTGCTGAGGAGGAAGATACACCCACAAAGCGAGCCAAGGTTTGTAGCTATCGACTTGCGCAGCAGAACCACGGACGTTTGAACTCCATAACCCATCGATTGAAAACCTGTAGGAAGTGAGTGACAGCCAGCAAAAGGATTATGCTTGGAGCCAGTCCCCTGTGCTCGCTCGTTTCAGGACGCGATTCTCTAGCGAATCTGAGCAAGCAGACTGCCAGCAGCCTGACAGAGAGAGCTTATCAGATGATCTGCTAGCCTCTGGCCACTCCTCCACCTCCTATGCAGATCTTTGCTGTGGAGAGTCAGATGTCTTCCAAGACAGACAGCCCACACACCCATCCACAGACCCTCGCAGGCATGCCTGGGAACCTGCAGAGCCAGCATCTCACCATCGCACCAAGTCTGAGCCCCAATCACGCTCACACTACTCCAGCATCAATGAGGATGAGACTGTTCTCAAAGAGATGATCAGGTATGTATTTGTCAAACTGCTCACATGCACAGTCTCATTGTCACAGTGCTCACCCAAAATCCAGATAGCTCTGCTTTCAGCAGCGTTCTGCTGTTGATGTCTCTTGCATAGTCTCCTGAGTCTTGGCTGCCTGTTGTCCGTTTGCCATTTGCTCTGCAATTTTGACTCCTCATCTGCGCACCGACCAGTACATCTCAAAGACAGGGTACACAACAGCCTGTTTAGATTGCTGCTTGTCACAACGCTTGCACTTGCCTTTTCAACTCAGTATGCAGACTAATCAGTGCAGTACAACAGTAGCAGTTCAACAACAGCTGTGTCATAACATTGAACCACATCCTTGACACAGCAAAAGCTTGCTCTTGTCTGCAGAAATCTGTATGAAACAGAGCTGAGTCTACTAGTTGACCCAGACTACATGCACAATCATGGCCCAGATCACCAGTCAAAGATGTACATTGACCAGTCTATGCGCACAATTGTCATCAGCTGGTTGGTGGAGGTGGCCTGTGAGTATGAGCTGCACCAGGAGACCCTCTTTTTGTCTGCTGCCCTGCTGGACAGATTCATGAGCCTGTCCAAGGTAGATTGCCTTTCTATGTGCAATTGCTCCCATGGTTGCAGCTACACTGCATGTACTGCCCCTTGCATGATACCTGTTCTGCTTGTCCTTACAAGTGTCAGGGCTGTCCTCTCGTATGCATTGAAGCTGTGCCGCAATGCAGTGAACATCATGGTAGGTCAAGTTCATGTAACAAGACACGTAAATGTAACAGCAGAAGAGTGTCACAAGCATGGTACTCAGCACTAAGCTGGGTGTGGACTTCAACTGTTTCAATCCCACTTCTTCTTCTGCCTTGCAATACCCTGTGTATCTATACAATCTTGGTTGCCTCATGTCAGCGCAGCTCTGTACTCTTAGGACGCATGTGTTTTCCGGAAGCATGCTGGCTGAGAATGCAGCGCCAAATTGCAAACCCCCACCTGTCACATGTGCACCATACTACCGCTCACATGTCCAGCAGCATCGACCCCACCATTGTGACACCACACAGCCTTAGACAGTGTGTCAAAAGTGCAGCCTGAAAGGCATGCCTTGCATGTACCTAGCTTACTGTGAGCTGAAGAGCATGACTATGGTATAGATCACGAGAGACATCCCCATGAGCTCTGGTTTAGATAGGGTCTTCTCAAACCCTTTGGAGCTGTTTCAACGCTGATGTTGTTTATTGTGCGGGAGCAGGCGGTACCCAGGAGCAATCTTTAGGGCTTATTGTGCGGGTGCAGGCGGTACCCAGGAGCAATCTTTAGGGTTTCTTGTGTGGGTGCAGGCAGTACCCAGGAGCAATCTTCAGCTGATCAGCGTGGCATGCATGCTGGTGGCATCCAAGCATGAAGAAGAGCGCCACCCCTCAGTGCAGGACTTCACCAGCATTGCAGACAACTGCTTCCTTCCTGGAGACCTGTTGAAAATGGAATCCCTGGTACTGCAGACCCTGGGGTTCCGTATCAACGCCCCCACCTCCCACACCTTCCTGTCACTGTTCCAACAGGGGATACAGTCATCCCCAAAGTGCCATGCCCTTGCTGCTTTCCTCACAGTAAGTGTCTCTATAAGGCTGCTGTTCAATGAGTTGGGTTCTGGGTTCAGTTCAACCCTGAATCAAAACAAATTCTGCACAAAACGCTACATGACAAGATTGTCATACATGCAGCATCAAGACTGCTGCAAATTGCACAGCGACAGTGCTAGGTGTCTTGCAGGCAGGGCCTAGCTGCCTGCACTTTCAAGCATGAGTGTTCGCTTTTATGATATAATGCATGTCTAGTTGCTGCTTACTGTCAAAGGCAATGTAGTCATTTCTAATAAGCTGCATTACCATTGACGACAAACAGTGCAACATGAACACTGATGAGATATATAACTCTGGCCACCTTGTTTGCCGCCGTAATGCTTGAGCAGTATCTTTGCCGGAACATGATATGCTTTACCTCTAAATTGCAAAATTTCATCAAACACAAACTTCCTAGCAAACACAAACTGCTGAGGCACTCGGCACCAGAGATCAACCACTGTGCTTACACACATGCTACCATGCAGGAGTTGGCCCTACTGGAGTATGGTGTGCTGAACTTCCCTCCATCAGTTGTGGCTGCCGCTTCCCTGCTGCTGGCCCAGTCCTACGACAACATCTTCACGGCATCGGCGCACTTGCAGCGCCTGTCAGGCTACACCCCTCAGCTGCTGGGCTGCTGCATGGAGGAGCTGTTAGATCTGCAGAACAGGTGCTTTGAGGCGAGCGACCCCAACAGCCCCTTTCTTGCCGTCAAGGACAAGTATCGGGATTTCAAGTGGCACTGCGTCAGTAGCACTCCACCTCACAGTTCATTACCTGAGCGAGTTTACCAGTCAGTGTCAGTAGCAATGCAACACGACTCGTCCCCTGACAGCTAGGCCGGTCATTCATCCCCTGCGGCCACTGTCCTGACTTTTCAGTGTCTGAGCTGTTGTGGGAAGCAGATGATGACTGAAAGCAGGCGCTGCCAGCGGCATGACAATGTATGATTGGCAGACAAAGTGATGGGCGGTAGCGTAGCCTTGAGTCATGTGCAATGGGTAGTGTATGAGCATGTATGAATGACAGTAGGTGCAGAAGCAGAGTAGGAGAACTGATCAGCCTTGTTCAGTGTTCCCTTGTAGGCAGGGTTGCCCTGGCAAAATAGCCTAGGCTTTTGCAGAACTACGACTTTTTTTTATTCCAATTTGCGACGTCTGTGCTGTGGGTCTGATGCGCCCATCAGGAATGGGTTGCAACAGTGCTGACAGCACGTCCTGATTTTGCTGAAAGAGGTCTTGATGCCAGCTTTGAGCAATTTCTGACCATCTAAAGCAGTTTTTGACCCCAGTGTAGGATGTGCACTGAGGGCATTTTGGTGTCTACCCCATGTCTGTGTTTTGTCAGCATTTCATGTCATGTATGTATTACATTAAGTGGGTCCTTGTTCTGCCTGTTTCAAACAGCCAAATTGGGCATGTGTTGCCTTCCCATGGTATTGACAGGACCCCACACTGCCAAAGTAAAAAAACCGTCTCCAGGTACACTGATGTTTGTTCATTAGGATGTCAAGTTGAGTGAATCCATTCAGCCTTCACAAGAGGTCTGACTCAATTGTTTGTGTCTGGGTGGTGTCAGGCTTACAACTCAATGCAATGCACGCTGTGCTGCACGTTCTGATGTACTGGTTAGTTTGTGATCAAAAGGATATTTGACAGAGAGCCATGATTGCATTCTTGCCATTCATGGCTGAATTGCGTGACAGCAGTCACCTGTCACACCACTTGTAATCATACTTCGTGACATATGACGAGCTTGAAACGCGCATGTATCAGGTCTGTCTTGACTGCATACTGTCTAAAATGACCAGTGCTCCTGGCAGGGCCTTGGTGAACCTCTTTCAGATTGGCAACGCAACAAAGCCTTTAACCATATTGGACTATTCTCTGGATGAAGCAGTAACCATTATCACGTCGAGAGACGCTTTGGACGTATAGCTGCTGTCTGGATGAGCTCGTCCGGCCAGTGATCTTCCACCCAGCAGCTACTTCACTTAATCGGCAACCTCAATTGCACTTACGCTACCTGCAAGCTGATGCACTGCATAGTGTTTTGTTCTGTAAAACTTGGCATGGACATTGACATATTCCAGGCATCATACCAAACTGCGATTTTGTCCAAACCTACTTCCAAACCATATTAGGATTGCGTTTTGAGGGGCAAAACACAGTTCTTACCAGTATCAGATAGCCCCAACCCTTGATCAGCACCATGTGAATTACATTACGCACGAAATTGCACAGCAGTGATCATCAGCCATTATGATGGCAATCATCGAAAGGAAGTAAATATTAACGCTTGTCGTACAAAAGAACTGGAAGAATTGTACACCAGCAGATTGCTGAAAAGCTTGCCTTCAACAAAATTGGAAAACAGCAGTCAAAACAACCCCTCAACAGCCTAGCAACTGAGGGTTGCACACGATTCATTTGAACTCTACTTTACGGCGGCTATCAGGCAGTATGCAGCAATGTTTGCTGCAAGTGGATTGAATGCAGCATGACATACATGCCGCAACAATCGATTTGGCTGCAACAGACTGCATCCTATCTCCATATGCAGTTTCATCAAGAGTACTATGTCAAGGCCACAGGCAAGATGAGCAGCAGCTGGCCAGGTGGTCCATGGAGGAAGCTCATGACGAGGAGGAAGACTGCCGTACAGGAGCAAAGAAGGGGTGAGCCATGGCCTCCTTGGCTGTGAGCCGGTCCTACAGACACACACAACGAATGTTGACTGGTTAGTCCATCCCTGGCAATGGTCGGTGAACCCAACAATGCATCAACGCATAAGCTCTACTTGCCACTACATGCTGATGGGTCCTTGACTGGTTATCAGCCAAGACACCAGCCACAAACTATGCCCATGCACGCCTCAACCACTTTCTGATTAAAAGTGGAAGAGAGCGCAAGACTCCTAGAGTGACTTGATGTGTAAGCAGAACACAGTGCCTGGACCATACAACAAGAGCCTCAGTACTCTTGAAGCTGCAAAGCCCAATAGGGGTTCAAGAAGGCGACTCACCTGGTGATCATATTTGAGGAGCTTGTCGAGGAAGTCCATGCCATCCTGAGTGACCAGGTGGGAGTTTTCTCCATTGGCAAACTTGTTCCAAGGGCGTCTGGCATGGCGCCCCACCTGATTCTCCAGCTGAGGATCCAACTCTATCCCATACTTGCTCAGGTAGTTGTACAGCTCATCCGTGCCCAGAACCTGCAAGCACAGCAACTCAGCAACAGTCTTGGTGGCTCAGTGATACCATTACTGTGATACTGATGATTGATTTTCCAGAAGGGGTTGAGCTTGTCGAGTGCAGGATGTGTGCAGCAATGGATCATGAAGGTGATGCTTCACTCTACCAAGCAAAGGCTGGAAAGGAGCTCTGTTGCTGCACCGCCGCAGCCTACAAGCTTTGTAGCAGCAGCTGCAGCTGACCAGGACCGACTGCAGTCATCCAAGATTGCGCTTGTCAGCATACGCACATGTTACCAGGCAGTGACAAGAACTGCTGACCACGGTTACAGAGATTGCTCACAAGCACAGCATGTGAGCAGCAGCAGTTGCTGCAACGCAAGTGGCAAAATCAATTGACACTTCGCTAGCTCAGGGTGCTTGGCATGGTTGTCACTTCTGCTATGAAAGACTGTCGCTGAGCCACGTTTGCTGACATACACATCACAGCATACATTACCTGACAGCTGCTGGCTGCTTTCAAAATCATTGTGTTCCTGTACTGTGTATTTGGGGTTGAAAGCAAATTGGCTGCCATTTCATTGACCCCATATGTGCATGGACTCACTTGCTGGAAAATGAATTCAGCACTGATTGCACAACACAGGCGCTATCAGGTGGGAAGACTTGCTTGACTAGGTCCACAGTCTGTAAGGGGTGTAGGTATGGTTGGTCAAGGTTTGCAGTTTTACGTTATTCATTTACACTTGCCAGTTGCCGGCGATGGATGTGTTCTCATGTGCCTGAAGAGAACTGATTGGCTTATTTGCCATGCAAAGTGCAGTGGGGAGGAGGTGGGGTGGGGGGGGGGGGGCAAGGGGAGGGTGGCAATGTCACATTGGATTCCCTTTTTAGGGTTCCATTTGCTTCTTGACCACTGGTGTTTCCCGCATATGCGTCCTCATATGTGGCACAGTTGGCAGGTGATGCATATGCTGTAATGGATGACTGGAGAACTCATCAAACATACATCACCCGCATGTTTGATGAGTTCTCCTGTCACTCTCAACAACACATGCATCACCTGCAACTGTGCCACATGTGAGGACACATATGAGAACAGCATGCAGTAACCCAACTGGCAAATGTATCCCTGAAATGAGAAGTCAGTGCAGCACTTGCCCCCCGCCTCCTCCCCTTCCCCTTTTGCTGATGCTTTCGTAGGAACCCACACAGCTTGACAACCTAATCGCACCTGGCGTGACATGTAGGCCACACCTGCATCGACTTGTAGCATGTGTACAGCGCCCGGCCTGAAAGCTCCTATGACGAACTGCTGACTGACCGCTCACAGGGTTTTTACATAGGCCGCCAGCACTTGCTTGCAACATATGCGTCACCTAGGCAATTTGGTGCTTTCTTGTTGATGTTACACACTGGCTGGGGCACTCAGCCAGCTGCATATTGCCTAAGGCACCAGAGTGGAAGGCAGGTGCCATGAGGTTACACCAAACTGTAACTGGATGAGTGGCAGGGCAATGGGCAGCAAGCCTGTCAAAGGCAGTACAACAGCTACAGGCGCAGGAAGAGGAAGAGACAAGCATGGAGCTATGAGCTGCTGCGGCTCATAAAGCCACCATTGCTTGTGTATAGTACACAGCGTCTCTAGAACTGCTAACATCAGACTGACCCTGACTGGACAACTTGAAGTTGGCAGTAACAGAGACACTGCACAATCTTACAAAAGCGTTTAAAAAATGCTTTTGTATGAGTGCATTGAAACTACTTGGAATTGCAACTGCATGTGATCTGCATTCTTCCCTACACATGCTGCTTGGCTCAGGCCAGATGCAATCAGCATGTATCAGCTAGTTTGCCATACAGCCCATTGACAACTGCAGCAGAGCCATGCTGGCAGACCATTGTCACAATCCGTACATGACAGCAGATTCTGCAGCACCCTGGGGTCAAAAGGCAACATCTTGCATAAGCTTCCATTCTGCACCATTGGCACTGCGGGCACTAGCAACGAAGGGCCCTATGCTTTTTGCAATGGTAATCAAGCATGCGCAAGGAGTTTTATACTCAAACGAAGTGTCAGTAGCAAGGTGAGCAGCAACAGACACAGCTGATGCCATCTTGAAAGACACTCACCTGTACACTGACACTGCATTTGAGTATAGCTACCTGTGCATACTTGAACACCACTGCAAAAGCGCAGAGATTTTCCAATGCCATTACTGTACATACATTCCCTCACACCTGTGGCTCATTCCTCAAGCAGCACCGGTGTAGTGCCTCCATGGTGAGGCACGTCAAGCAGAGGAGGGATCAGCAGCACCCAGAAAGGGAGGGGGGAATGCAGGGTGCAAGGCCTGAGGGTAAGGTGGGTTGATTGCAGGTGTGACGGGGTCGAGAGCATTGTGATACCCTTCAGAGATGACAATGAGGAGGCCAGCATGTGACTGCAAGATGATTGCCGGCGCTGGCAATATGAGTGTTGAAAAGCCTAGGAAGGGGTCAGAGAGGGGGCTGCACTTATATTGTGATAGCAAGGTTGAGAAACACAATCATCTCACAACCAAAGCCTGAGCAGGGAGAGGTGTTATGCATAATATGGGAACAGTGAGCTGCACATAGGCAGAAGAGAGCGTACCTTTGCAATCTTGACAAGCTGGTCATAATTGTCATGGCCATAGAAGAAGGGCTCCTTCCGGAACATCATGCCTGCACACACCACAGACAACAATGCAGCGGACCGTCTGTTCATGTTGCAGTCACCTGCTCTTGCAGCTCAACAGGTGAAAAGAGGAGAAGAGTCCAAAAGCTGTGGGCTTCATAAAAGCAGCCTCTGTACTGAGAAGCAGCCGGGACTTCTAGAACCTGAAATGCGCCTCTCCATAAGGATCTCTGGTTGTAATGTGGTTACTGCATGTTGCCTTGTGAGCACTGTTGCCAGGAGGTAAAATGCCAACAGCCAAGCAGCGGCTCCCATCTGACAAGTACAAAGTTTTGCTTCAGTTCAGGGATCTGTTGATGGTAGAACCCGCCAAGGCTCGTGATGCCAGGCTGCAGCTATGCTGCTCAATTGAACTAGGGCATCTGGCAACATGAGCATAGCAGGGCAGAACCACGCTTGCACTGCGCATGTATGAGCACAAAAATACTTGAATACATGCCAGACACTGCTGAACCGCAAACTGTTACCTCAACTGCTGCCGCAACACATGAGTGAAGACACACCTGCAAACATGCAGCCAAGGCTCCACATATCCAAAGCATAGTCATAATCCTGCAGGTCCACCAGCAGCTCAGGGCCCTTGAAGTACCGGGATGCCACTCGCACATTGTACCTGCAACACATCCCACACTTCCTCTTGCACTATGATCAATGCAACAAGACGTTATGCTTGACACTATTGTCTGAGTCCCATGATGAAGCTTTTCTTCACCCTCTTCAGCCTGTGCCAAATGCAGATCCAGAGCATCTGATCAATGTATGAGACTCAGCAGTGAGGTTTGCATTTGGTACAAGATTATGTGGGGTACAGAAGGGTTGTAAGGTGCGGCTATCATGTCTACAGGATGCATGCATGCACAAGTTTAGCAGGGCCAAGCAGACTGATGCACGGCTACAGTCCTTATGCGTGACAGTTGCAGGTAGGTGTGCAACAGGGTCATGTTGCAAACATGTGTCTGTATATAGCTCAGGTAAGCAATGAACCAGTCTGACATGTATGAGCATATGAGACTGACACTGCTTGCAGGCACATGGGCTGTGTCCATGTCTGTGAACTTGTGTGTTTGATACAGTTGCTCAACACATGTGCAAATGCCTGCAATACAACACTTCGCACAGCAGAGGTCAAAGCAGCATACTCTTTGCCAGGGTGGTAGAACTCTGCCAAGCCCCAATCTATGAGCCGCAGCTGCTTCTGCTCATGATCTATCATCACCTGCCAAGGCATTCACAGCTGTGAAGTATGCCAACAGTGAGGCTCAAGAAGCAGACATTGACCCTAAGGCTTTTGGGAACCATGTCTCACAGCGTAGTTTGAGTACTGCTGAATGTATGCTGCAACAGCTGATCAGTATGAGATGGTATGCATGATGCTGACAACATGTTGCCTGCCCGCTGCTGAGACAGCAGCATTAAATGCAGCGCAAAAGGTAATATCAAAACCAGGCCAGTACATGAGACACTGCTGCTGTGCTCACTCTAGCTCAAACAGTCCTTGCAATATGTGAAGCAGCTCAATATTGTAGCTGAGTGACGGGCAGCCTCACAGCAACAGAATGGGTACAATTGCAGTAGTCAACAGCGGCGTTTGTAGGCATGTGATCATGCATGCCGGTGATAGTGCCTTTAAGACTGCGTCTCACATTGTGTGGCTTAACATCCCGGTGCATGATGCCCTGTGAATGGCAGAAGTCCAGACCCTGCAGCATATTGCAGGGCATGGGTGTTGTTGAAGAGCTAAGCAACAATAAGTACCAAAGCACGTACAAGATGCTGTGAGTTGACAAGACTGGACCAGCATGACTGACCGGGTGTTGTGGCAGCTTACCTTCAATAGCTCGTACAAGTAGAAGCGTATGTCATGATCATTCAAGGTTGGATACAAGACCTTGAAGTCTGTGTTGTTGACATACTCAAACACCAGACTAGGAGTTTTTGACTGTGGATCTCGTACAACATCTAGAAGCTTGATGATGTTTGTGCCTCCACAGATGTTTTGCAAGATCTTGATCTCACGCTTGATCTGCAGTAATAAGGCTGTTGAGATAGGACATGGCAAAGCCTTTCAGGAAGCAAGTCCTTGCACCATACCTTCTTTTTCTTCACAGGCTTGAGAATCTTGATAATGCACTTCTGGTTGTTGACGATGTTAACACCTTCAAAGACTTCACTGTACTTGCCTCTGCCAACCTTCCTGACAACCTCATAGTCGTCTTGATTCCTGCCGAAGGATGACAAATTTACCATTTTGATTATCCGACACTTCTGGGTTCCCAAACCGAGCTCACCCCCAGTCTATTGATAAATTTTCGTAGTCCCAGTGCTCTTTAGGCCTGTTCACATTGACGTCTGCGTACACGCGGCAGTGCTCATCATTCCGTCGGTATCACGTATAGCCTTCGAAAAGCGCTGGGCCATCTGCACCAAGCCGCGCCTGCCTGGTGCGCCTGGGAGGCCCGTCCTGCTCAGAACAGTTCCTCTGAACGACACATGTATGCTGCCCTGTTGGGCTGCCTGAAGTTCCTGTGAAACATGGCTCACGCAACCATGCGTGGCTGTGGTTGTGCAGGGTGCCGCTGATAAAGTCGCATACGTCGTACCAGCAAAGCGCTTTACTGCGTCCTTCGTGACAACAATTTGTAGACGGCGTCAGCCAATTCAGGCTATTTTGACAGATTTAGGATGCTTACGGTCTCAATGTTGACGGCGTCACACCGCATGTGCCCGTGGAAGAGCATCCTTGCTCGCTGAGTCGAGGCGCTTTTTGCACATCTAATACAAACGGACCACCTCGCACAGCATTTGTGAAACGTGCTTCGTGACTGGGGTCTACCACCAACAAGTCGGCGTTGATAGGGGTTAGGGTCCAGATCTGCAAGCATGAGTTGCGTGCGCTGCCTGTGAGCCGTTGACCGCAATTGTCGTGTTCAAGCTACCATAGAGCACATATATGAGTGGCAGGAACATCAGCCTGTTTCTGTTCCTTGCTGAGGAGTCATATTGGCTGGATAAACAATCTTCAGATATTTATGGTTGTAGAAGGCTTGACCTGTAAAACGCCTTCTGGTGAAACCCTGCGGGTTCGAGAAGTATGGCAGGAGAATTTGGAGGAGGAGTTCGATCTGATACGAGACATAGTAGACGAATACCCCTTTGTAGCCATGGACACAGAGTTTCCTGGTGTGGTTGCTCGTCCTGTTGGCAACTTCAAAAACAGTGGGGAATACCATTTCCAGACGCTAAGGTAACACAACTTTGTATATCCTTTTGCCATGTTGAACAACTCCACGAAAGTCTGAGGCTCATGTCCACCAGACACCACCAGATGTTGCCACTCAGACTCAGCCAGATTTGCTTACCTCATCAGCTCTTTGACCCTGATAGGCAAACAAATTGTCCTCGTGCAGGTGTAATGTTGACATGCTGAAGCTTATACAGCTTGGTCTGACCTTCACAAATGCTGATGGCAAGCTTCCAGTCTGTGGGGGAGAGCTCTGTGTATGGCAATTCAACTTTAGGTGTGAAACAGTTTTTTGGCTGAGCCGGGCTTGTATCTCAATCTTCTTTACACCTGGATAACCTCATGCAGCTGCTGCAAAGCATGTGTGTCATGTGCATTGCTTGTCCTACAGGGAGTTCAAGCTTTCTGATGACATGTTTGCCCAAGATAGCATAGAGCTTCTCAAGCAGTCTGGCATTGATTTTGCCAAGATGGAGGCACGAGGGATCGACGTCTCCAACTTTGGCGAGCTGCTGATGTCTTCTGGCATTGTTTTGAATGAAGATGTGAGTCATCACCGAAAATTGAGCCTGCTTTCTCACTATCTTGACATTCTGCAGCAGACATGTGTTCAGTCCATCTGATGGCTGCTTCTTTGCAACAGGTCAAGTGGATCACTTTTCACAGCGGGTACGATTTTGGTTACCTTTTGAAGGTCTTGACGTGTCAGCCTTTGCCAAAAACAGAGGCTGACTTCTTTGAGCTTTTAAAGGTCAACCACCTCCCTTGCTTCATCAATGCCTGCAGTGTCCACCCCAGCCTACCTAGACGGTCGTGCGCTGCATTCCTGTGTCTTGAACATGTGCCACAACATTGTCAAGCGCAGCATTCCCAAGTCAACCTAAGCAAGACACACCACTGCCATTCACACAGCATATACATCGTTCATGTATATGCTGCATATCATATTAACGTGCACCAGGGCTTTCATTACTCATCAGCTGCATCATCCTACAGCTGCAGCGCTGTGGCTGACTCCAGAATTGTTCCTTGCAGATCTACTTTCCTACTGTGTATGACATCAAGTATTTGATGAAGTTCTGTGACAACCTCCATGGTGGTCTGAACAAACTGGCAGAGGTGCTGCAAGTGGAGCGTATAGGCCCACAGCATCAGGTACTGAATCACATGCTGGAAAGTTGGTAGGCACTGCAGATTTGGAAACTTGCTGAGCAAAGAGCCTGCTGGAAAGTCGATGCAGAGTGTGGTGGTTCTCCCCTGATGTATTTTGGCTGTTACACGCTGAACATACAGGATCAAAAGCATCACTGATGCACTTACAGGGGCCACTGTTGAGTCCGTGAGCATATGTGTTCATTTTCAAGGTGTTGCTTTCTGTTGCATCAGCATTGTACAGCATTGTGGCGTTTGTGCTGGACATCTAATGGTAGTTGTGATGGATGCTATGCAAGACTGCACAGTGGAGTGTTGTGTATTCTCAGTGAAGTGTGTTGCTTGCAGGCTGGTTCTGACAGCCTGTTGACGTCGTCAGCTTTTGTGAAGCTGGCT
This sequence comes from Asterella californica, assembly GCA_036924285.1. Classification (NCBI taxonomy): domain Eukaryota; kingdom Viridiplantae; phylum Streptophyta; class Marchantiopsida; order Marchantiales; family Aytoniaceae; genus Asterella; species Asterella californica. The sequence continues at coordinate 65,299 of JAYKYS010000102.1, read as the reverse complement.
TCATCTCGCTTCAAGGGCTTTGAGCAGCTGCAGGGGCACAAGGGGGTTTTGTTTGGTCTGGGTGTTGACGGAAACAATGAAATGGTGTTAACAGATCACTGAACACAGTATCAAAATGTGCGCTGAAGTGCTGCATGCCACACCATGCATGGATAGCTTGGATTGCATGACAATGGGCCTATACCCTGACAATCTGGATGCCTTGTGCATGCGATCTGCATCAGCTAATCGCGTCTTCAGGCTCTGTGGACATAGGCAGGCTCATGCTTTCACAAATCGCGTCACTAAGGTCCTTCCAACGAGCCAGGTCATGGTTGTTTTCACTCAAATCCTATCCATTAGCCTAATCTAACAAATGTGACACAAACCAATGTGTCTGTCACAAAGTCACAGACACACCTCAGTCAGCCAACTGTATAACTACAGCACAACACCGATGGTCACAATCATCACAGATGAAGCTCATCTGAAATCTGATCCTTCAACAGCTGCCATGTTCACAACTGGTCCATGTCTTGTACAGCTGCCATATAGGCCAAGAGCTGTTATACGCCCACAGACTTGGAGCTGGAGTCTTCACGCTGACAGAATGTTTTGAAGAATGAGCATAGGGCTGAGTAACAGCAGTCATGCTTCACATAGATTCAGCTGCAGAGCCTGCTGTGACATCCAGCAAGAGATCACCGCTTTGATCGTGACATCGACAAGTGGTCCATCGGGGCAGCAAGGCGTCTGCCATCACTTTGGGCTCTGTCTGGGGGTGGTATCATATGTCAAGCTGTGTGTGTTGTGGTTTAACCTGTACAGCATCTGCCCGAGTCATTGGCGATGCCGCCAGAGTTGATACTCCATGGTGCAGCGTTCAGCGGGCAGTGCTACCGTTGGCTTACCTTTGGCGAAGATTACCAACTGCAGGTCGACCTGTCGAGCTAATGAATCCTTTCAACCTCGTCGGTAGTATGAGGACAGCCACAGCAAAGCCGGCAAGGACAGCAGAAAATGACAAGGCAAGCATCGCAGCCTTTGTCGAAAATCGTGCACGGCAGACACAGAATATCCGATAGCAACCCCATGTCGTGCTGTGCAGTGTGAACGTATAATGCGGCGTATCGGGCGTGGTGTCTGATGCACCAACGTTGTATCTAGTAGGGTTTCGTCGGACAGCTTCGGAAGATGTGAGAAGCTTGCGCACTTCGCGATTTGCTGCCTTTGTCACTGCAATTTCTGCCCGCGTGCCTCTGCATTCCGCCCTGGCTCCAGGGGCATTTAGGTCACACCTCAACAAATGGAGGTCACCGCTTCGCTCATCATAAACATCATAGCCATAAAATCTTTTCAGGATCGCTATCAGTACCACAGCTGACCCTTGACATATTCGACAGATGTCTTTGCTGCAACCGTCATCGTATCACAGATATCGATTTTGACCACACATGCAGGCACCACGGTATTGAAGGAACCTGTGTGCCGAATCTGGATATGCAATGGTAGCATACCGCATGCCACAAACCCGTCTAAAGAATTGCAGTATGCATTGCGGGTGCAGCTCCGGTCACATTTTGTCCAACGTTGTGATCAGTCACCAGCGCACCTCAATCCAGCACAACTTGCGGCACAAAATGGATCGTGCACATCAAGGAAACCAGCAGCACCTCAGCAGAAGTCCAGAGCTTTGGAGACCTGTCCAATGCGGCTTTGAGTCAGTCAGGACGAATGCCACGGCAGTTGACACCGAGCCAACCTTCTGGGTCTCAAACGACACCAACCAGATACCCAAAGTGACCATCGTAGCTGTTGTGCCAGCAGACGAGCAGCATCCTCTTGGAGCGCCGTGGCACGAGGTGATCTCCCACGTTGCTGACCGTCTAGCCTGGGAAGATCCTGACTTCAAGGTTCAAGTCTTCACAGATGAGGCGCTACAGAACAGGCAAGCACAGTCGCAGTACACAGAAGCTACCCAGAAAGCACAGATCATCCTGCTATTTGACATCAGCTCGCCAGCCAATCTCGACGTCCTCACGGACAGCATGCACACAGTGCCTACAGCAATTGCGCTCGACTCACACCCACAGCTTGAAGCTGCTACCAAGCTCAATGGTGTGAGTCTGACAAAACCATGGAGAAAGCTGCTGCAGCTACACTGCCGTGGAGCAGCTCTGCAAAAGGCACCAAGGTTCTGCAAAGCGTCAGGGATGTCTACAAGCGCAAGACGTCTGATGACCTGCTGTTCATGTTGCTGGTCCTGATCGATGCCTACATTACTGAGGTGGGGCCAACTTGCCAAATCCCACCTCTTTTGCGCGGATGCAATTCACCAAATAGCATTCTGTAACCAATTGAGAGTGATAGTCCTGAGACAGGTTTGGACTTGAAATCCATTGTTGGTGTGGTTGTCAATGCTGTCACTTGGTCCTCGAGACTCTGACGGCAGTGACTACCAGACAAACAATGGATCTTTGCGCTCCCGTTGGCAGGACTACGACTCTCAACTTGTTACACATTCTCCAGCCATGTGTGGTCAAGAGTGCTTGAGGCTGCAGTGACATGTTACTGTTGTGACAATGCCATTATGATAGCATACTCACGTTATGTTGCACATCACCTGATTGTAGCCTCTGCCCGTATGGGTGTCTGACATCAATAGCCAAAGCTCTACCATATGTGCTTTGTGCATATGCATTGTTACGGTAACCACGATCTGTCAGCAGCCCTAATGGTATGCAGGTACCACTGGTGAAGAGTATGCAAGCTCAGGACCTGTCCACTGTGTGGAAGATGTGCACCAAGTGCGGGAAGCAGATCCTGGCGTGTGTGCAAGACCCTGAGTGCAAAGCTGCCCTGGACTGCCTCACTTCCTGTGCTTCCAATGACCAGGTACGCTTTACTTTCACTGTCACTTGTTGTGTTTGTCACTTTGTCTCATGGCATTGCATGCAACATATGCTTGCCACCTTCCTCATGTAGAGATCATTGCATGCAAACATGCAGGTGAATGATGCGCCTGTCAAACATTCAATTCCTGTAACACCCATTGTACTTGAATGCCCTACCCACATTTTTTTACTTTGGGCGCAAGCCCTGCATGGGTGTGTGTTGCACCCACATGCATTCCAAGTCCTTATCTCAGTGTACATTTGCAGCTTCACATCAAATACAGAGGCAGCTACTGAAGGATACCTTCACTGATGATTCTAGTATTTATCATGTCCTGGTGATCTCAGTGTCAGTGTGTATGAAACCCAAATGTCTCAACTTCCACATCTTGTTTGTGACTCCTGTAGGTGTGCAGTTTCAGGTGCATTGTATCATACGAGAGTCAGCTACTGGAAGATTTCTCTCTCTGCATCCTTCAGAAGAACAACTGCCTGGGCTTGCACTCAGACGTTCCTGTGCGGCCACGGGTGCTACCCATGACACACTGAAGGGCCAGCCCCTCACCCACCACCAAGCCGGTGGGTCTCTGCTGCAACACTCAGTGGAAAGCACTGTTTCCCTCCTTCCCCCAAAATACCTCAACTACTTACTGGGTTGTTGAGAACCCCCCTCTGCCTTGTCCCTGCTCCTCTCCAATCATCTGGTGCAAGGCATACAGGCAGTGCATCAAGCCTCGGTACAATGAACATCCTATGCTGTCAAAGCACGGGTATCACTCGTGCAGTATGGGAGGCCGCCCCTCTCTGGCAAGCTGAAGCTAGCTTGAGCTGCTTCTGGGTACAGAGGCTCCCTGTATGATGCCTCCTGACGGCAAAGGCGTTTTTCCCTTTCTGACTTCTTTTTCTCAAGCTGAAGCTGCACAGGAGTCACTCAATTCACTTCTTCCAATAGCAGCAACACTGAGAGTTGCAAATTATTGACTGGCTACTACTGCCTCAGAGGCTGTCTCTGGGACTCTTGTGGCATGTGACCAGTTTGCAAGTCCCAGCATCGATGACTTTGTTTGTGATGACCCTTGGACCCCTCTGTTGCAACTTCCAGCATGCTAGACAGTGGCAGGCCCCCATGCTGCACAAGTGACACAGCTGTGGCAAGTCACTACATGGTAAAGGGAACTTGATGCCACCAAGAAGGCTCTGGGTCGAAGGCCTTGCTGCCCTGTGGGTGACCTCACCACTCTGATGGGGTGGATCTGACCTTGACTCAGCAGCTGCGGCTGCTCAGCCCTTGGGAATCAGCAGCTCTTGATGCAAGCAGCATGTTGCTGATGTCAGCATTCATATGAGAGTTTTGTGCAATAAGGCAGTTTTTTGATGGGCCTGCAAACACAGCTGAGGTTCATATGTGGGTGTCATCTGACTCTTGGACTACACAGCACTGTCAAGCGTGGAGTCTGTCTGAGTTGTGTGCAACAGAAGCGGTTTGTTTTGATGAACCTGCAAACCTAGCTGAGCTGCAAATGCATGATTCCTTGACGTGTGTGTGTACTTGTTTGCAGAGGAGCTATTCATAGGTTGGCTGCCAGAAAGGAAGTGGAGCTGGAGGGTTGTTGCTGGGCAGAATGTTGCCTATGACCAGTTTCCATGTCAGTACCAGCTGTATTACCGAGGCAAAGCCAAGAACAGCCTGTGGTATGATCCAGTCTTCCAGGTAACTAGACCACCTTGCTTTGTTTGCTTTGCATAAAAAATGATTGGACGACCTCGGGTCCTTGACTCAGCTCGCTGGGCATTTATACATTTGGCTCTAGACGCACAATCTTCTGCTTCTTGATCCCTGGAAATGTTGCTGCATGAGCTCAGCGCATCATCGTTCTCTGCGACTGATGCATGGGATAGCGTGTGTGCTAGAAGTAGTCACGCCAAGTGGCACTGCGTGGCAAACTGCATCAGTAACAAGGTGTGAGTATGGTAGCATTAGACACAGCAGCACAACAACAAATTGGCGTGCAAACAGAGCATATAGCTGTTGAAGCACATTGTTACACAGTCAAGGAATGTCAGTTGCAGACGTTGTTGGCTCAAGGGCCACATTGAGGAACGACAGACCCTTTCCTTTGTATATAGACTGCAGAAATGTTGAGGAGTGTCAGCACAAAAAAATGTTTGTACAACATGGGATATCTTCTCGATACAGGTCAAAACCCTAGACGGTAAGACAGTGTGGCGCCGGCGTCATTACCGTGTAAGGCGAGCAGAGGAGCCAGGAACCTTCCACTTCTCTGTGCTGGACAATGGTGTCATCAGCAAGGAATTCTGGCGCATTGTGCATGTTCAGGAGGACCTGTCCTGGGGGCTCTTCTACTATGCTGGAGCAGCCTCTGTTGTTGGCCAGGCGTACAGAGGTAAACACAGCACTTTATTGCAAATGACAACAAGTACAAGGTCTGACATGTATATAAGGTCAATCTTGACACAAATACCTTTTCAGTTTGTTCGGTGGCTTCAGCTCACGCCAATAACACACCCGCTGCCAATTGCTGTTACTTGTGACACTCTTCTTCAGATGTTGCTGCCCTGGGGACAAGGGCGGTCCCTTGTGTAGGCCGGGACCAGACCCCTCCCTCTGGTTTAGACATCACACTTATGGAAGTGGTAGTGGCACATGTTGCCTGCAGGTGCAGTGTTGGTGACGCCTGATGGGAAGTGGCCGGCAGCAGACCAGGAAGATGCTCTGGAGGCAGCACTGCACAAATGTGGCATCAAGAGGTGGGAGCTGTACAAAGTGGATAACTCAAGCACCTTAGAGGCGCCTCTCACCATCCCCGAGGGCCCTATGAAAACTCTCCAACCCCAGATGATCTGACTCTTCTGCAAGCGACACGCAAGTGCAGTACGCGCCTTTGTGACGTTGACCTCAGCAAGTGTGAGTGTGCGCTATAAAGCAGTCTCATTCTGGAGCGGTCCAGGTCCAACACAGGATTTAGCGCCTTGACTGGTGACAATGCTCTTGTCCAGCTGAATGTAGCGTCTCACGCTATGGTCTGCTCACTTCAGGAACTGATCATTACACTGTGTTGTGTTGTGTCAGACTCAATTTCTGTCACTCCTTCAGTTGGTTGCACAACGCTTACAGCAGCAGATTGCTGACCATGTGTAGCTATATGTTGTACAGTATTTATCAGGATGTTAAGTATTGTGAAGATAACATTGCGCAGCATACGCACTGTAGATCATACATCACTTGCTGCAGGGAATCATTTCCCGTCACTGTAAGCCCACCTTGCTGCACCCAGTAACTTACTGCATCTCTAATCTGGCTGTAATTGTAAGCGCAGCTGATGTGGGCCTTGGTTTGGGCTAACATGTTCAACTGATGAATGCTTTGTGTTGCTACTAGTGTAGCTGCCTTGATACAAGACTCAACAGCGTATAAGGCAAGCTGCTTCAGTCACAATGCCATGCATAGCTCTACAATCAGCGCCAGAGTCCTGCAGAGCATCAGAGGGAGTCCATTCGACAGCAAAACGTCAGACCAGCTGCTTTTCTCGTTGTTGGTCCTGGTTGGCGCTGATGTCACCAAGACGCTGATGTCACCAAGGCAAGCCGATTGAACCTCCTTAGATGCCTGTGCAGTGCATACAGATGCCAGCCTTGTTCCTGCTCTTTCTGCAGTGCTCAAGGCCCTTGTGCAGTGCTCGAGGCATTTGCAACTTCTTGCAGTTGTGCCAGTGCTGCGATCAGACGCATATCTATCAACTGCTCACTGCCTGACTGTACTCATGCTTGCCCACATGGATTTCTAGCATCAGCACCCTGCACATACCCAGAGTGGTACAGTATGGCTGACCTGTGTGCTGACGTCATCAGCTACAAGTTTTCAGCACGCTTATCTACATTTTGGCCTGTTTACACCCAGGTACCACAGGTGAAGAGCTTGCAAGCTCAGTGTTGTGTCTGCTGAGTGGAAGTTGTGCACCAAGACAGTCAGGAAGAAACCCTGGTGCATATGCATGTGTGTGTGTGAGCAAGACCCTTGGTGCAGAGCTGCCTTGGACTGCCTCACCTGCTATTGTGCCAGGTGCCCTCACTGAGATCTCTCTACCTTGTGTCGTGTGTTACATGCAACAGTGTACAGTACATGTGCATGCAACTCCTCTCTCTCTGACATGGGTTCAGGAAACTGTTCATAAAGCAGTAACTGTTGTGGTCTGCATGTGTGCTGCCTTTGCATGCCAAGACCAAGTCCAGTATGGCAAGTCAGCAGCTTGCCATGCTGATGCTCACAGCGTGACTATCTTTCTTGGCTGATTTGTTGGAGTTTGGGGTGTCTAGGGGCCATCGGAGGAGGGGGAATCTGAGGGTCAGCTGGGGGCATCTGAGGGGCAACAGGTCTCAATGTACAAAGTACGTTTGGTAAGAGATGCAGTTGCCCCTGTGACATCAGATTCCCCTGATCTCACATAATTAGGGGGGGGAAGGCCCCCGGGGGGGGGGGGGGGTGGGGGGGGGTAACACACAACAGGTTTATAGGGCAGGGCTGGTAACTCCCTGCCATGCTAGCACCATACATATATAATGGACCCAGGTGCAGTGTGTGTCTGCTGTAGGTGTGTGTTCAGCAGCTGCAAGAAGTCTTCTAGAAGCCAACACTTGTGGCATACAATGCACCGTGCATTGTATGTGCTGAGAGTAAGCTGCTACAAGGCTCCTTCTTCTGTAGTCTCCAAAAGAGCAATTGCCTGCCCAGGGAGTTGCATGCAAACACGCTAGTGCGGCCCTGGGGAACTGGTCATGACCCACTGGAAGGCCCCCCACATCACCTACCACCAAGCAGGTGGGTTGCCCCCTGGCACACTCCTCAGCATTTGCAAATCTGGGACAGCAAATGTATGATGGACCTCTAGGTAGTCTGTCCCCTGTGGCTGTCTCCAAACCCCCCACCCCTCTGCTGCCCTGAAGTCAACCATTAACCGCAAGTCAGAAACAGTAAAAGTGTTAGCCACCACCAGTCATCCCTCGCAGACCCCAAAGTGGCCATCACTGCCACCCCCCTCCTTGCTTTCCCCCCTTCGACCTGTATGACCCCCACTGAAAACATGCAAAGTCTCAATTCGGAGCAACATTGCAATTGCTGTAACCGAGGTTTGTTGGCCTGATGGCTCAGGTCCATGCACTCACATCGCTTGGCGTGATTCTAAGGATGCCTGATCTTCTTTTCTACAGGCGCCAGGATTGCCTACATAGGCGACTTATGCTGCTTCTTCTTGTCTGTGAGTTATTCTGCATAGGTAATGACCTATGCAGTGCAAATGACAGTGAGAAGAAGCAGCCTGAGGCGCCTGTGCTGGTATACAAGCTGCCTCCCAGATAGCACCACCGCACGTTGCTGCACACCAAGCATGTGTTGTGTTGATCCACGCCACTGCTGGAGCGTTGCTGGGGCAGCGCCTTCATACAGGACGGCTGCACAAAGGCTACAGAAGAGTGTAGGGGCTGTGAACCAGTGCAGCTCTCCACCCTCATGAGACGCAGCAAGGCAGCTGCTCATGAAATGCTGATGCACCTCAGCGCCTCTGAGGTCTTTCTCTTGTGCGTCTTACGAAGATGGAGACCTGCATTGTCCCGCAGCCCCTGCTATCGTTTGCAACTCCTGTGCAGCGTTCTGCTGACTTCTCTGCTCACAGCTGCTTGATCATAAAGCAAGGTAGTGCTTGGCTGTTAACCACATTGATCCTACTACCTACTTTCCCACCCCTACCCCGGGTACAGAGGGTCTGTCTTACTCTGGCACTGTCCTGGCTGTGTGCATGACTTGCTGCATCTGCCAGCCTCATTGTACACAGGGACAGCATTTTGAGTAGGTGCTTTGTCTGGCCGGCGGAGGGGTTTACAGTGGCCAGCTTACGCATCACCTTTGTCGCTGATGTCAGCCCAATGATGCTAAGGTGACGCCCTGATTTCAGAGTGACTTCCCTGTGAGGCCTCCTTCCCAGTCGCACAGTAAAGTGAGACCGGCGAAGGGCCCAGCTTCAGCATCATTGGCTACAACAGCGACTAGCAAAGCTGAGTGCATGGCAGCTGTATTGCGCTTCCTCTTCTTCCTTTGTGCTTTTTCTCTGCTGCCCTCAGCACTGCAGCGAGTCAGCGGCAGAGGCAACACACACATGAGCTGTTGGCGTGCCTGGCAGCTATGGCATGAGCCACCTTTTTGCAGCTGACCCAAGTCAGGGTTGAGTGAGCTTGAACAGGGTTGTGCAGAGGGTGTTCTACCCTACTAGCCTCCAAGGCAGACATAGGCACCCAGCTGCTGGCATTGCAGAGTTTGCACCCGTTCAACGACTGCTTTGATGTCTTTACAGGCTGGGGTCTGCCACCTCTGCCTGCAAAGTCACTGACGCAATCCCTGAAGGAGCGTACAGTCTGTGAGGTTGCAGTACAGTGCACATCAGAGGATGACGGCATTAGTCATCCTGCAGGCAGAGCTTGCACATCTGCAACATCGGCTCACAGGCATTGTATCTGCAATGACGACAGCAGCTGCAGATGTGCCATGTGTTTGTCAGTGACAACAAGCTGGCAGGGGCTTGGCAATCAGCAGCTGCCTTTTGTACTGCAACCACAGCATGAATCAGTTGCTGCCAGAGGTCTGCAGTCTGTGCCTGCACTCAAGCACAGACTGCAGGGATGTCGCCCACATGTAGCCAAGCGCTGTGCTGTCGTCTGGCTGGTTGTGGGCATCATATGTACCGGCACAGGTTGCAAACATCCTTGCGCTGCCCCTTTTGTCTGTGCCCTGAATACTGCTGATCTCTGCAAACCAGGGTTGCTGAACTTGATGGAGCCAAATGCACAGAGGATGTGGTGAAGGCTTTACAGGGAGGGTGTCAACCCATTTCACAGCTCTTCCTTCTTGACAGCTCCTCTGAGCATCCACTTTGCAGCTGGCTCATCAGACCATGGTGAGTCAGCTTGATTACGTATGACAGATTGGTACTGCTGGAGCTCAATGTTCAGCTGGTCTCCTTCAGTGCAGACACCAGAATGGCGAGCTGTGTTGCTGCAAGTCTTTAACTTTGCGGAAGTACAAACGTCTTTCATCAGCTTGAAGGATCTCAGCAGGGATGGCTTGATGGTCAGTCATCACAGCTTACATACACCTTGAAAATGGCATGAGTCAAAGGCAGATTCGGTTAGGCAAGCATAAAGTGGCAGTCTGGCAGGTTTTAGTCCGCTTGCTGAGCCTTAGTACACCTGGAAGAGGTTCCATAGTGTAGCTTTGAATGCTACATTTTGAAACCTCTTCCAGATGTACAAAGAGTAAGCAAGCCGAATGGAAGCTTGCATCCTTCCTGGTCTAGCAGTACGCAGCAGTGCTCAGCACAATCACACTTGACCTGTGTTTTGGCGTTGCTACCTGGGAATTGTCACCAGCGTGTTGAACATGATGCGAGCACAAGGCAGGTCCCACAGTCTGAATGTCTGGGAAGCAAATCCTGGCATGTGTGTGTGCAAGGCCCTGAGTGCAGAGCTGCCATTGACTGCCCCACCTGCTGCTGTGCTTCCAACCATCAGGTGTTTCCATTTGCAACCTTTACTTCTGTCATTGTCGGTACTGTTATTGGGAGATGCATCATGTATTACACCCTTGATACCTGTCTGTCTGAGCACATGAGGGCCTGTTTTTGAAGCCCACCTGGCCCCCCTCTCTGGGCGCCTGCAAGCCTTCCTGACCCCCTGGCACCCCGCGATCCCCGCTGCCGCCATTTACCATTGCTCAAGAGATGCTTTCCGCGCAGCCCATAGCAATTACGGTGGGCTGAAAACTTCTCATCTCGCTTCTGTAGAGCTGCCATGGCGCCTGCAACAATGCATGTACTGGGCAACGCTCCTGGCTAGTGGTGTCAGTGCCATAAGTGGTGTCAGTGCAGTTAGCTTGAGTAGCAGTGACCGACCTGCTGCAGCAGCTGTAGCCTCCGTTGGCGCCCCTGCAATCAGTCCCAAGGAATTAGTTGCAGGGTTGTCGATGGAGTCTTCCTTGACCCAATTTGGCTTGTGCTGCCTCTTCATCCATCAATATAAAGTTGCTGAGGAAATTTTGATGTTTGCTGTTTGCTCTCATGGTTTGCAGAGCAGATGAACCAAAGGCAGCCTGAATATGCAAGCCCGCCACTTGTCTGCTGGCTTGCATTTCCTATCTGCCTTAACTTCATCTGCTCTGCAGACCACGAGAGCAAACAGCAAAGAACAGAATGTGCTCTCCGCTCATCTCAGACATTAGGTCATGCTGGGACCTTCCCCAGTATGTATCAAATGCAAGCAGGTCATAGGCTGTCTGCTGCTTTGCTGACAATGGGGCAAAAAGGTGAAGACATCAGAGTCTAGATCTAAGCGGCAGACCGAACAGGCTCGGCAGAAGATTCTGTCGTGTGTTGCGTTGCTATGCAGTACTCATGAGAGTACAGTCAGCAGCTTTAGACGCTGATTATACACACCTCGACCAGAACAGCTCACATGAGTCAAAGACAGATTCAATCAGGCAGGCTTCAAGTGACATAGTGTGGCAGGTTTTATTCAGCTTGCTGAGGATTTGCACACCTGGACGAGGTTTCGTAATGCAGCTTTGCATGCTACATTTTGAAATCTCTTCCAGATTTACAAAGAGTCAGCAAGCTGAATTGAATACTGCGTCTTTTCTGTTCTAGCACTCCTCTTTATTTTAGCAGTGCGCAGCAGTCTCTGCACAACCACACTTGACCTGCGTTTTGGCGTTGCTACCTGTGATTTGTCACCAACCTGTTTGACATGCAGCCTTTACTGGTGAAGATGATGCAAGCACATGGCCTGTCCACAGTCTGACCCTGGCGTGTGTGGCGCCAAGTGCCGAGCTGCCCTGGACTATCTCACCTGCTATTGTGCTTCCGATGGCCAGGTGTTCCCATTTCTTCACCTTGGCTGTTGTCAATGTTAGGACTTTTTATCATGATATGTACCCAAGATCACGCATTTGCTACCTGTCAGTTTGAGAAAGTCTGGGCGCATGAGCTACGTGCAGCATACATCAGGCGTTGTTGGGCCAAACACCCATCTACAACCATCACTTGATACATCACCATCTTCCTACCATGTCGAGCTGACACTCCAGGTGTTTCTTCATTACACACGTGTGCTGTAGGTGTGCAGCTTGCAGTGCAGTGAGAGTCAACTACTAGAGAAGTCTGCTCTGCACTTCCCAGAAGAGCAAGTGCCTGCTTGTGGAGTTCTTTTCAGGCATAGCAGTGTGGCCCTGAGTGGTGATCATGATCCACTGGATGGCCGCCCGCCTCACCCACCTCCTTGCAGGTAGGCTCTTGCCCTGACTGCAAGTTGTTGTTCCCCTGCTGGCCCTTGTCAATCCTCCCCCCCCGCTCCCCCCCTCCCCCCCTCGGTGCAACCTACTCTGGAGGACCATTTGGGCGGCATCAGGAGCATTGCCAATTTATTAGACGTGCCCCTATCAGACTCCTGTCTCGCAAGCAACATCTCTTCCTCCCTCCCCCTCCCCCCCCCCCCCCCCCCCGACTCCTGCTCTCCCACCCTGACACACCCTGGGGCCTGGTCACCCCTGGACCCCTACAAAGGTGGATATAGCAGACACCCTTGCGTACCATGGCATGATCCATGAAGTCAGGCAAACATAATCTTGTATGATCTGGTATTGTAGTTGTCTCCTTCTCATCTCAGATCGCCATTGAGCGCCTCTGGGAAAGGAAACATCAGCCATACGCTAGATCACACAGAGAGATTAGGGTTTGCGAATATGAGTGTGTGGATCACACAGAGACTTTTGGTTGTGTAAATCTGTGTCTGAAGACCAGGGCAGTGCTTAGGCCGCAGTTTCCTTCAATGCCCTTCTCCTGCACAGGGCAATGCTCTATGCAGCTCTGTGGGGGTGTCGCTGACCAGCAAAGCTGACTGTCAGCCGTTTGCCACTTCCTGTTCTGTCTGTGCTTTGACAGCTGCTGCAGTGCTCCTCTCTGCAGAGCGGGGTCTGCACTCTGCATACAGTGATGTGTAAGAAACCGTGTGGCCTGCTGTTACGCACTGTCACGGTGGTCTGCAAACAGGAAGCATGTTTCATAGCGCACCAGCTGCAAGAACATGGCTGGTGAATAGTAGATGGCCTGCAAAAGTTTGCCTTCAGGGTAGAAACATCAAGATGGCACATGCTGAGGCACATCTGTATGCTGCAAGAGACAGGGACCTGCCGTCACACTTCCAAGATGACGGCATACCCTCCTCTTGGCATGGTGGTGGCGTTTCCCTGTCTGCTGCAGCATGCAGATGTTGTTCAGCATGGTTTTCTTTGCAGCTTGCTGCTGGACCGGGTCTTTCCTGGGCTTGCTTGATGAACACCAAAAGTTCCCTAGCTTATATGCTGCGCATCCTTGAAGCAACAGGACTTTTGGGTGATCAGCAAGCAAGCCCAGGAAAGACCCACCCATGCCATGGCGGCAGAGTGGGCAACATGAAGGTATAAAGAGCAGGGGTCCTTACTCAGACCCAAGGAATGCCCTGTTGCAGTAGGTAACGTACACATCAACATTTGCAGCAGAATGAAGCTGAGCTGTGCAACACACACTGAATCAGATGACAATGATCAACACAGGGACGTTTGCAGCCACCACTGACCATTCATCAATCAAGACTGGTCTTGGTTCACCACTGGTGCCATCAACAAGTATACTTGATGCTGCCCTGGGCTCAGTGTTGAGGATGTTGTTTGCCGCACAAGAGTGCAGCAAGCCAGACAGGGCTCTGCAGGCGCATGCCCCATACGTCAGTACCTGTGCATCAAGGGGCAAATGGCCTCGTGCAGTCGGACAACCAGCTTCCCAGTTAGGAAAAGTGATTCAAAAGCCAGAGCAGGCACTGCCAGACCATGCAAAACCAGAGTCATGATGTAGCAGTGCCGGCCTTGGCTGCTAGAATTTGCAGCCCTGTGCGACCACAAGGTCGCGATCAAAGTGTGCCACATCAGTGAGATGTGATGCAAGCTCTGCATCCAGCAAGTCTGTGTGGATGAAATGCTTGCCTCCAATACTACTTGATAGCCATTCTATGATAAGGTCACCACCCCGTTGTGACAAATTTGCTTTGATCCTTGATACATGCCTTGTGACATGGGGGGTGCTGTTGGTACTGTTTGACTTTGACAATAAAGCTCTATAGCCTTACTTGCTACCCTTGACCCTCGTGCAGTAGCCAATGATGCCTATCACCTCAAGTACCACTGGGTGGAGACTGCATGTAACATTATGTTTGCAGCAAGTGTAAGTGCTTGCTGCAGCAGGGGATCAACAGCAAGTTCACAGTGGCTCACTGGGAACAGCTGTTTGTGTCTTGCTGCTGCAAGCAGTTGCGCTGCTGCAAGCATATCGTCACATGCATTGTGCAAATAGTCTTGATGGATGCCCTGAGCACAGGTGCCCTTGAACTGTGCCGTCATTGCTTCAGTAAAAGTCCACAACACGTTGCCTCAGCAACTTCCTCCACTCGCACCTTTGTGGTTGGACTCAAGCTGGTTTGTGCTGCTATGATGCCTTTCCTAACACCATATCATTTTGTGCTGCCCACTCACCTTTTGCAGAGTAGATAGACTGAAGGATGGTAAAATGTGTGAAGTGCACCGACAAACACCAGACAGCATTGACGTCCCCCTGAGACTTGCAAGAGCATGACAAGCTGAGCAGAGTTCAACTTATGTCTTGCTGAAATTTCCTTGGCTTGTCATGGATTTGTAAGTCTCGCAGGGCTGTCAATGCTGTTTGATGTGCCTGTGTGATGCAACACAACTACCCTGACAACTGCTTTACACCAAGCAGCTGTGATATATTTTTTCCACATATGCTGTGTTGATCGACTCTGATATCATCGATCCAACTATCTGCGAGCTGGCCTTCATCCAGCAGTGAACCGTAACCTTGCTTTAGGCTCTGCAGCAGCAAGCCTTTGGAGTCAGCTTGGCTTTGGCATCCTCAGGGCTTGTTTGTGTGACAGACTGGGTATCAAAACCTGGGCAGGCAGTGTAGATGCCACGGCTACAGATCACCACAAGGGACAGGCTTGCTATAGCTATGAATGATCATTGCCTCTGCATACCTCTAGCCCCTCTGGGCTCCCTCAACCCCACCTGGCAACCCTCCCTGACCCTCCTAAGCCTTTTCAGCGTCCCTCACCTTGCCTGACATCTTGTCTAGCCTGTAGGGGTATAACTGTAAAGCCTGTCAAGCCTGCATGGCAGCCCTTCCGCCTGCCTGCCAGCCCTTGCTGGCACCCCTCAAGCTGGCTCCAAAGCCCCTTTGGCCCCCTTCCATGATTGGGCCCCTTCTTAGCCTGCATGGCATCTCTGTCTGGCCCCCTTATAGCTTGTCCTACAAGCTGGCCTGGGGAGCCTTCTGTACAAAGCTGACCTGTGGCAGTGGCAGCACCTTGCCAGCAGAGCCATGTGCGAAGAAGTGCAGGAGCTTCTGGATGATGCAACTCGGCAGTGTGAAGCAGGTTGACAGTCATGTGATGACGCCTTGCTGTATCTGATTAACCCTCACAAAGTTGCTGACCTGAATGATCCCACAACCCCTGCTGCTCATGAAGATCCCTGTGCAGCGCTCTGCTGACTCAGTACCAAGGCACCACCTTGCTTCATTGACTAAGCTCTGCTCATAGCACGGTTTGAGTGAGGCAACTGGTGCCTTCCTATTGTGGAAGCAGAGTACTGCATAAGGATGTGCAAATCAGCAGTGCTGTGAATGATATAGGTCAGCAACTATGTCCATGCAGCAGGCTTTCAAAAATTGGAAATCAACTGTCCTGGCTGTCGAAGTCAATTGCATCCACAGTTTCCTGTTGTTCAATTTTGTGGCCAGCTGGCTGCATTGTTATGCATCAAAGACCGCTCTGCCTGAGAGTTGCTCGTCTGTATCAGTTGCTATGGCGTCTGCACAATGCAGCTGCCAACCACCTTTTGATTTACTGTACTGCTGCATGTCAGAAAGTGTACTCAATACTGCCCTTGGCTCAGTATTGACTTCATCATCTGGCATGCCTGATTGCAGCAAGCCAAACAGTGCTGCGCCGGTGCCTTGTGCAGACGCCATAGCCATTGCTGTACACCAGCAACTCAGAAGTGAGGTTGCCGGGACAAGCAAGCCTGTCCAAGGCCTGCTCATCAAGCAAAGTGCAAACGGCACTGTCTGACCACCGTTGCTCCTTGAATGATCAGCTGCTTTGCAAGCGTCATTGATGGGCTGTTTAGATGAATGGATGTCCTTTGTTTTCTGGCTTCCATGATGCATGCTAAGGACACAGCTGCTTTGGGGGAAACACATTGTCAGGAAGCTGAAGAGGACTTCAACAAAGCGCTGGTGCTGCTGTATGGCGCACCTTGCAGCAAGGTGAAGCCAAGTGTCATGTGGTGCTGAGCTCAGGTGCTTTATCTTTGCTGCATTGGTGAATTGCAACACCCATGATTCCTGTTGTTCGAGTCCTTATGGAATGCATTGCAACCAGGCCATCCAGCTTGCATAAGGAAGTTTCTTATCAAGACTCAAGCGCAGCAGAATAGGGATAGCCAGCTGAAACCCTCAGCTTTGGTAGTGTGTCAGTTGTATCCTTCCCCTGTTTGGCTGTGCTTTAGCATCCTCCACTGCATACACAATACATTGGCGCTTAGCATACCACAAAGGTTCTGGTGTTGATACTGGTTTCCACAAGTGCTGAAGGTCACCAAGGCAGGCCTACATGATGACACAATGATGTGTGTGATGTTTGCCTGGCCTTCTCACCTCCAGCGTTTCTGGAAGCAAGGTCTAGTACTAGAGCTTGTGAGTGCTGAGCAACCAGCAGCTGGCTCCCTTCAGTGCAGGCACCAGACTGATGAGCTGTGCTGCCGTTGGTCTGCGGTCTGTGCTGGCGAAGTTCCGGACTGTGTATCAGCAACACTACAGGCACAGGTGATTGCGCTGGCCTTCTGCCTACCTTTAGCCTGTGTTGTGTGTCTGACAGATGTCAAGTCACCAACATGAGTGCTCCTATGGCTTTTGATCTCAAATTCAAGAAGTGAGAAATTCACAGGAGGAATGCTCAAGGGAGCTGCTGTACATCTGTTAGCCTTGTGGTTGTGTTGGAGAAGGCAGCTGCTAGTTGCTGAGTCCCTAGTGGCGCCAGTGGTATTTTGCATGCTGCACATCTCCTTTGCATGATGCAGAAGCATGGCCTCATGTAGCACAGCTGTATGTCCTGATACAGTACTTTCATTTCTCATTCCATTCTGCAAATATTATGCTGTGAGCCGTGTGCAGCAGTGCTCTAGATACGGTACCTGCATGGCGGTGTTGCTACCTGTGACCTGTCCCCTGCCATGTCCACATGCAGGTACTACTGGAGAAGAGCATGCCAGCTCAAGGTACAGCCTGAAGGTGTGTATCAAGCCTGGGAAGCAGAGCCTGACGCATGTGTGAGTGTTTGGGAGACTCTGAGTGCAGAGCTGCTCTGGGCTGCCTGAGCCTATGTGCCTTCAATGATCAGGTATATTCGTTTGTTTCATATAACCATGTCACCATTTTCACCACTTATTTTGGTGTGCATTGAGATCACATACTTGCTACCAGCAATTTTCTGCCAGTTTGTCTAGGCGCATGTGCTACATGCAGCCTACACCCGCTGGGCCAACTAATGCACCCATGTCATGTGATACATTCCCACCTTGCAAACATTCAGTGCTGACACTTCAGATCCTTCTTCACTGCATAAGTGTGCTGTAGGTACCGTTGTGCAGCCCTCATTACAGTGTCATTGAAGATTTAGCTAGTGGGAGATTCTCCCTCTGTATCCACAAGAGGAGCAACTGTCTGCCCATGGGGTTGCACTCAGGCATAATTGTGCTAAGAGTGGCACTCCTGAGCCAGTGGAAAAGCCAGCCCCTAATCCACCACTGAATAAGGTGGGGCTAGGATCTTGCCACACCCCATGTTGAAAAGTACTGTGTTTCCCCTCACGCACCCCCCCCCCCCCTTCCACCCCTACCCCTGACGCCTTGCCATGCAACCTTCGTACAGTCAACAGTTGGGCAACACCACAGCATCACAAACAGCTGTGCCCCTGCCAGGCTCCTGTCTGTCTATTAATGCCCCCGCCCCTGCTGCAACCCCCTGGGGGCCTGGCCACCCCCTAAAGAGCCATGAATGGGAAATAGCAGAGGCATACTGGCCCCATGGCTCTGGTCCACACACACAAGATGTGTCTGCAGACAGTTGGCTTGATTCATGCCTCTTGACTTTCCAGAGACGCTCAGCAGTACATACATGGCCGATCTAGGCTGCACATTGCTGCAAATCCCCCTTCTGTTGCATAGGTCTTTACACCTATGCAGAAAAGGAGGGGCATTGCGGAAACATGCAGCCCGACTTAATTGCAAATATGCCATGCTGAGTGCCTCTCAGATAGGATTACATGGCACAGATTCCGACGCTCTGCATGGGACCACATCACTGCTGGAGCCTGCCACTGGACTGGTGACCTACACTGTTGGCTGAAGTGATGGCCTACACCATTGGCTGGACACACTGCTGTGTAACTCCAGGCTGAGCGTGTGAATGAGCGCTCACAAGTATGAGCTGAGCAACATGCAAAACACCGCTGGCGCCACTAGGGACTCAGCAACCAGCAGCTGCCTTCTTCAACACAGACACAATGCTAACGACAGATGTCCTGTTGCTACCTTGACAGCTGTCTTTCAAAGTAGCTGTCACCAGCCAATTCTGCAGAGTACTGCTCAGAGGTCAGGTTGCTGTCTGTCAGCCACAAGCCCAAGGATAGGCAAAACGCCGGTGCAGTGAGATGTGCAAGTCTGCAGGCTCAAATTACAGACCTGCAGCAGCGACGCATTGAGTTGTTGTTGTATCTACGCCTACGGTTGTGGCTTGTGGCGGACAGATAGAGAGGCGTCAGCACTTGAAAATTGGCTGGTGACACCTACTCTGAACAACAGTAGCCAAGATAACACCTTGACATCTGCTTGTTAGCATTGTGTTTGGCTCGGAGAAGGCAGCTGTTGGGTGCTGATAGGAAGGGGAAGCCCAGCTCGTGCCTGACTCTGTACTGTACAATGTCTTTTGAGTTCAGAAAGCACTCTTTGGCAGGGTGTGGGGCATGAGCTGTGAGCTGTGGCTGTGTCAGTGCAGTGAAGTCGATCTGGGCATGTCAAATGCAGGCTTGTGTTGGGCTTGATTCCCTGGCTTGTCTATAGGGACAAGCCAGATGTCTTCTCCAGGAACAAGCCTAGTTTCAAGGGCCCAAGCCTGACTTTGCTCAGTGGACAAGCTGCCTCAGGGTATGAAACATTGGTGCTTCTGCAACCCTCCTACCCCTTTGGCCTCCTCAACCCTGCAGGACCCCCCTTGAAGCCTGCCTGGTAGCCCCCAAGCCACCCCTCATGCCAGCTGTTTGACCCCTTTGAGCCCGCTTGGCATCGCTCTCTGGCATTCTCCACCCCTTATACCACCACTCTGTGCCCCCCCCTCCCCCCCCCCAAACCCAACATCCCAGACTGACTGGCAGGCCTTGCATATCTGCCTGCTGAGCACACAACTGCTTCAGGGGCGGCACCTGCAAAGGTGAAGAAGAACAGAGAAGAGCAGGGGCCGCTGAAAAGTGCATGTCAGCAAGTCACTGAGCTCCTTCACATTGTGTGTTACAAAGAGCTTGCTGACCAGCAATATGTAACAGCCCCTCTGCTGTGCTTTGGACTCCTGTGCAGCCGCCCTGCTGACTGCTGCACCTACAGCTGCTTGACCACGGTGTTCAAGTGCTGCCTAGCTAACACTAGATAAGGCCTAGGACGGTTCTAGCTCTTGCTGCACGTGGTGCCCAGTTGCTGCATCATGCCATTGGGCTGGAAAGCATTGTTATATTGTTTGTAATAAGCTGTTGCTGCAAGCTGTGTCTGGGCAGCAGAAGGGTAGTGGCGACTGAGCACCATGCCAGGTTAGCGCTCACTAATGTCCCAGGATAGCACAGACTGTGTCACAATGTAGCCTCACCACCCAAGAAAAGTTGTGTTGCAATCTGAACAGTCCTTGAGACCGCAGTCAACTGTGACCACGTCTGGCTGATCATGAAGGAAGCGGCCATCAGCTGATACTTAAGTGCTGCTGGTCTGTTCCAGCCACCAAGCTGCAATCCCGTCTCCACTGCCATTTCAGCTCTGTCCAGCTCTGATTGACAATGCGGCTGGGAGTGCAGCTCTGTGGGAGTGTGACTGACCAGCAAAGCTGAGTGTCAGCTGTTTGCAACTTCCTGTTCTGTGCGTGCCATGCATGCTCTGCTGCTCTTTGCGGTGCAGGGTCTGCACTTCAAGCCCCACTCTGCATGCAGTGGTGTGTAAGAAGCAACCTCATAGCCTGCTGTTAGGTTCTGTCACAGTGTGTCCGCAAACAGAAAGCACATTCTGCAGCGCAGCAACCCGAAAAAACATGGCTGGGGAGTGGTGATGGCCTGCAAGTACTTGGCTTGAGGGTCAAGCTGTCACATGCTGAGATGCATCTGGGTGCTGCAAGAGACAAGAAGCTGCCATCACTCTTTCAAGATGACTGCATACCCTCCTCTTGGACGGTGTATCTGGTTCATGTCTCTTGCAGTGTGCAGATGTTGCCCAGCATGTGCCAGCTGCAGCTTGGCCTGACTGGCAACAGAGGGCAATTCTCAGGGCTTTTCCCTGCTATGTATACCTGCACAGCAGGGGAAAACCCTGAGGAATGCCCAATTACAGCAGGGTACACAAGTAATGTTATTTAGGACTATACAAAGAGTAGAGCTGAAGTCCCCCTAAGCCGTGTAGGGCACCCCCGTCTGCCACGCCTCAACCCTGTAGGGCGCCCCTGTATGATCCCCTGTGAAGCCGGTCTGCTTCCCCCCCCCCCACGCCTCCCCCACCCCTTTGTCCCTCCCCAAGCCTATAGGGGGCACCTGTTAGGCCTGGAGGCTGCTGGGTGCCCCTCTTTGGCACCCCTATCTGGCATCCCTCACCTGTCTTCCACCCCCCGCCCCCCACACCCCAATCCTTCCCAGGCTGCCTGATGCCCCTTCCCTGGTGCCCAATCTTGGCATCCGTCTCTGGCGCCCCGTTCTGCTTGCACAAGAAACGTCATGTTCCTTATGCAGTTTGATCCAGTCATAGAAGCTGCAGAATCTGCATTCTTCCTCACGGAAGCCCAACACAGATCCAGTTTGTCTGTCAATCATTCATTCATCGATTGCTTTCGCTGTCTGGGGCAGTGCTAGCCAGACTTTCAGCACATCCGTAAGTGTCTCTGTACCCAAGTGACCCCTGCATCTACACTATAGCCTGACTGTCTGCATGATGCTTGCGCCTTGCAGAGATCATGGAGCCTCTCAGCTTAAGAGGTTGATGTGAGGGTGAGACTTCATGCCTTACGGGGGGGGAGCTAGGACTCATGGGTGTGCTGCAAGGGGTGGTACGCAGATGACAGACCTGTGGCAGCAGCTCATGGCACTGGCTGTCTGCTCATCCTGTGCCTTGCATTTGCTGAATGATGTATGCTGAGTTGTTACTTGGAGCGCCATGACTCACAACTGCCAGCCAGTACTTGTGTATCAGTCCTTCCAAGATTGCAGCCCAACTCTGTTATATTCACAACAATGCTGCATTGGAGACGACAGGTGCAGGGTAATGTTGCTGAGTTCTCGCTCGTGCAGCAGAGTTAGGCAGTACTTCCCGCCTGGGTCATTACATTCTGCATACTCAGGTGCTGCTTTCATGCATCCTGATGACAAATGCTCACATCAGGTGATGCAGTGCATACCCACACACTTCTTTATATGTATCGTCGAGCAATGAGCTGCTGCTGCAGGTTTGCAATCTGCAATCTGTGCCTGTGCATGAGCAGAGCCTGCAGGGACGCCATTCACATCCAGCCAGGCAAAGCACTGACCTACATGCCTGAATAGACTGATGCTGATGTCTTGGCCAGACGCAAACTACAAAGCTATGGCAGCATCTTTGTGCCGTATGTGTCTGTGGAATAGGTGGACTGGGTGCACTGCTATCTGCAAACCAAGCTCACTCAAATCTGATGAAGTCAAGTGTACAGTGATCACTCAGAATACTTTGCAGGAGTCGTCTCAACCCGTTCGAGAGCGAACTTGACCTCTCTGTCAGTGCAGGCAGTCTGCAGCTGACTTCACCAGACCTGAGTGACATTGAGCAGGGGACTGATGAGGGGCTGAGTCCTGATCTGCAGCTGCCCTGCCATCCTCCATTGCAGACGCAAGACACTGACATCAAGGACTCACAAGCTCTAAACATTGAGGACTCACAAGCTCTGGTAAGAAGAATGTTTACAGAAGTGCTGGAGGCCATGAAGCATGGTCTACAACTGAGCATATAATCATTTGTGAAAATCGTGCTTCATAGCCTTCAGCACTTCTATTCACAAGGTTTCATAACAGAGCTTGTGAGGGCTGGGGCTCGGTGATCAGCAACTGGCTCCTTCAGTGCACAGCTACACGACCGCTGCCCTGTGCTGCTGCAGACCTTTAGTCTTTGCTTGCAAAGTTGCAAAGGGTGGTCAGCTGTCCCTGCACTTGAGCTTGAGCAGTGCCTTTGCCCACAGTGCTTAAAGCTTGCAATTGCCTGGCTAGAAGTGAGCAGTTGTCCTGCAGGCACAGGTCACAACCCTGTGCAGCAGCTTGTTGTCTTCTTTGTCTATGCCCTGGATGTTTGCCCCAAAAGCTGGTGCTCTGTGCAAACCAAGCTCACTCAAACCTGAACCATCGGATGTTTGCTGCACAGTGGACGCTCAGAAGACTCCTCAGAGCTGTTTCTAGCCATAGGCATCCTTCGCAGCTGTTCTAAGCATCCACTCTGCAGCTGACTTCATCAGACTTGAGTGAGCTCGAGCTGTGGTGTACTGAGGCTGCGTCCTGCTCTGCTCTGGCATCCTCCCTTGCAGATGCAAAATGCTGATATACAGCAGAGTTTGATACCCTAGTGTGAAAGTCGTTTTGACAAGCGCTGTAGGCCATCAAGAAAAGCCTTTCATGACTACACAACGATTTGTGTGATGTCACGCCACACAGAGGATCCAACAAACAAGGTCCTCCTCAGCATTGTAGGCATGCTGGATTGTGTCAGATTGGCATGCTACCCGACATTTCGCCATGCTCCAACATGCCTCCAAGGCATCCAGAAACCAGCTATGCAGGGTCCAATGTGTGGACTCACATACCACGAAACATTCCGTAGTCATGTAGGTCTTGCTCCGTGATGGCCTCCAGCGCATCAGCACTGAGCCCTTGCGCTCTCAAGCTTTGGTATGAAAGCTTGGGAAACAAGATGACTTGTGTGTTCCGGGACTTGGCAAACAGCAGATTGCTACCCCAGCCTACATATGCCTGCAACAGAGCAGTGGCATGTAGCAAAGGCAGAGTTGATTATCGGTTATTTGACATCAGTGGCATCCTCCATCGCAGATACACAGCACTGATGTTGGGCACAACTCTACTTTTTTTGGTATTTGACCTGTCCTCCAGAATTGCTACAGGCCAACAAGCAAGGCCTACATGATTTTACAATGATTCGTGTGGTCTTGCTTCACACAGTGGACCCTACATATATGGAGCTCTTGAGGCACTGTTTCTCCACCGCCTTTAAGGCTACATGTGTGTAGAGTCCAGTGTGTGGAGCAACATCACACCATTTACCGTGTAGCCATGTGCGTCTTGCCCGATACTTTGCAGCAATATGGCATACAAGGTGCCATACCGAATCTTGTTTAACTGAAAATTGGCAAGTGGCGGCTGGCTCCTGCACACTCTGGGCTTGCTACACCGCTGCTGGTGGGGTCGAACAGGTGTGGCACATGCTGGACCACTCATGTCAAACACCATGTCTTGACCTCATACCAAGCCTGTCACATTGCAGGTACCGGGTGAAGAAGACGCAATGTCTGGACCTGTGCACTGTGGTCTCGGTTGTGCACAGTATGGATGGTGTGCAGCATAGTGAGGGAAGCAGATCTGGGCGTGTGTGTGTGCGAGGTTCTGAGTGCAGAGCTGCCTTGGATTGCCTCACCTGCTATACTGGTGCGTCCATTGATCAGGTGTCTTCGCCTCAACCCCACTGCGTGTCACACACTTTTGTGAGCACATGAAGGCACATAAGCATTATACATACAATCTCTCATGCTCTCGTACATAGATGCACATCTGTACACCTGTCCTATATATCCTGTCCCGCATATCCTGTCCTGCTGTGCCACAGTTGAGTATGTTCAGTTTAAATGCATTGTGTGCCTGCTGCAGGCGTGCAGCTTTAGGTGCTCTCTCAGGTGTATGAGATTCAGCTACAGGACCTCTTCCTTGGCACCTTCCTGAAGAGCAAGTGCCTCCTCGTTGGGGGTGGCATTCAGGCAAAGCGGTGCGGGCGTGAGGTGGTGCCCATGACCCTCCAGTGCTGCAAGGGTCAGCCCCTCAATCACCACCGGTCAGGTGGGCTTGCCGTTGTCACACTCCTCTGGCAACCACTGCCCTTTCTCCCCTGGGGGGCGGGGGGAAAAGGGGGGGAAGGGGGGGGGGGGGGTGATATAATCGCCCTGGCTGTTTTTACCAGTGTGTACAAGTGACAGCTCAATTTGCCCCCTCATCAGAATGCTATCTGAGAGCCGATCAGAAGGGGGGGGGGTGCGGGGGGAGGAGGGGGGGGGGTGGGATGTTGCTGCGCTCTGCACCTCTGGTCCACTCAAGTTTGATGGAGTCAGCTGCCGAGTGGATGCGCCAGCAAGCTGTCATGGTCGCTCCGATGTTGGTGCGAGTCAAGAGCATGCCTGACAAGATTTTCTTCATGTACCTCTTCAGTAGCTGACTCCGTCAGATCTGAGTAAACTTGAAAAGGGCTTATGCTGCAGCTGCTGTCTGCTGCCCTCTGACTTCCTTCAGTGCAGACACGTAGCCACTGATATTCAAAGGGCTCAAAGATTCATGAAGATCCTGTGAACTGGTGCAGGTTGATATCCTAGACAGTAAGAAAGGATGGCGATGGCGTGATTACCCAAAAGCTTCCATTCCTTGGCCAATGGTGCTGATCCATGGTGTGATCAGCAAGCAGTGCTGGCAAGCTGTGCATGAGGAGCAGGACCTGTCCTGGGGGTTTTACTACTATGATGGAGCAGCCTGTTCAGTTGGCCAGACATACAGAGGTAAATGCTTCAGCCCTACCCCTGCCCTGCCCTGCCCTGCCTGTTTGCCCCCAAACTACCCTGCCCTGCCCTGCCCTGCCCTGCCCTGGCCTGCCCTGGCCCGATTGTGGCCCGCCCCTGCCCCTGGCCCGTGCCCTGTGCGTGCCCTGCCCTGCCCTGCCTTGCCCCGCCCTGCACCACCCTGCACTACCCTGCCCAGTGATACTGAATTGGAGTATTGCACAAACACCATCTCCCAGCATTGATCTGAGTGTGCTTCCCCACAACAGATTGGCCTGGAGACAGCTGACTGCAGCTGTTCCTGTCCAGTTTTGACCTGATTGTGTGTGTCTGGGGCTTTCATGGAAGCTAGCTCAGACTCACAGCTGAATGATGTGGCGGTACAGAGCCTGGTGCCTGAGCATCTACAGAGTCTTGAGTCAGCAGCTGCCTCAGTGCAGTGCTAACCTGGCAACGCTGATGCTGCTGGCGAATGCCCTTTACTTTGTAGGTAAGACCTACTGCCCCTCCTGCTCCCCAAACTCTTTCCCCCTACCCCCCCTCTCCCCCCACATATGCCTGAATCCTTTTCCAGAGGCGCCCAACATTGCCTGCAATGGCAATTTCATCTGCTTTTTCTGGGCATAGTACTGTCTGTATTGGCATGCGTCATGCCCTGCTTTTGACTATCGCCCATGCAAGGCAAGCTATGGTGGAGAAAATGTAGCTTGAAGCTGGCTGTATACACAATGCTGGCTGCCTCTTGGGTAGCACCACTACATGCACACCGCTGCACGAGAAGCAAGTGCTGTCTTGATCCACACCACCGCCAAAGCTTTGCTGGGGGCAACTGCCGTCACACAAGACAGCTGCACAAAGCTTTGAAGACGTGCAGGGGCTGTGTGCTGATGCAGCTCTTCATAGTCATGAGACACAGCAAGGTAGACAGGTTCATGATGTGCTGGTTCATATCAGCACCTCAGATACCTGCTTCATGCTGCGTCTCACGAGGCTGCAGAATTGCATCATCCCACAGCCCTTCTGCTATTCTTTGCAGTCCTGTGCAGCGTCCTGCTGGCTGCTGCCTTCACAGCCACTTGCTTACAAAGCAAGCTTGTGTGCCGGGCTCCCCTAGCTGTGTGCATTGCTTGTAGCCTGCACCCACTTCATCACAGATCTATACAAGCTTACAGTCTGTTGCTCTGTCTGGCCAAGAAAAGGGGATGGCAGCTGCATTCCTCAGTACAGACCACAGTGTCAATGAGCAGCTGCAGCAGATTTGAGATTTGATCTGCCTGCTCCAACATGACTTTTGCAGCCAGGGTTGACAGACCTGCAGCAACGCTCATTGCACTGGCTTTTCCTGACACCCCAGACACCGGCCAGCTGGACAGCAGAGGTCCTCTGCTGTTAGGCTGGTTGGTGTGTGGGGTGTCAGATAGCATGCACAATGCTGAGATGAGGGCAGCACTGTGTATGCTCCCTGACATGATGAGCACAGCAGCGCACAACAGATGCCTTGCAGTTGAGTGGCAAACAAAACTGCCAGGGGCGCCAGGCATGCTCATGTCTGAGTCACCTCTGTGGTGCTGCTTGAGGCTGGGCTGCCCCTACTCCTGCACATGGAATACCCTGCTGAGATATCTCCAATTGCCCTGCCCCCCCCTCACCCCCTCATGCTTTCCACTGTCCCCTTCCCCTCTGCCAATTGATTTGCAAGAACCCCTCTCTTGCACCCCTCAATCTTGCTTCAAGCCTGCCTGACATCCTTTGTCAACCTCAAAGCCTGTCCCCCCTCCCCCAGATCACCCACCAAATGCTCCCCAAGCTTGGCTGGCAGGCCTTTGCATGTTTGTTTGCTGAATCAAGACAGCAAAGCGCTGCACAGGGGCTCTGAGAACTGCAGGCGCTGTTGGACAATATGAGTCACCATCTCACTGATGCTTGACAACACCTGGCTGCCATTCATGGCATTGATGGCTCATCTCATGCAGTAGCCCCTGCTGTCCCTTTACATCCCCGTGTAGCGAGCTGCTGACTCAACAGGAAGGCACCACCCAGTTCATAAGGTGATAAGGTGATACCTGAAGAAGTGACTGTGAGCTCACCTTATGAACCGGGTGGTGCCTTCCTGCTGAGTCAGCAGAGCGCTACATGGGGATCTAAAGGCAGTAAGCAAGCTGTGCCTGGCTATTATAGCTCAAGGCCTGAGACACTTTAATTGGCTGAGGGCATCGCTTGCTGCCCTTGCCAACCTCATCATTAGCCGTCAAGCGTTGTGATTACATGTTGCTGCAAAGCTGTGCCTGGGGGAGCAACTGTATTCGTGTGCTGGTCAGACACGAGTCTTGCCATTCCCACCATGCCCACTCGGAAAGAAGGGCTTGGGTGCAGGACACCAGCCCGCACTCTGTCTTTTTTATTTGTCAGTGGGCCTGGTGGGGTTGCCAAGATGCATATCCACAAGAAATTGCTGGCCAGACATTCTCGCAAAGACAGTCATTACAATTTTGCAGCCAGGAGAAAGGGGAAAAAGGGGAGTTCCTGTGTATGACAGCGGGAAGTGCATGCAGAGGCAACAGCTCATGATACTCCAGCAAGTTAACAGGTTGAAAAGTGACAGGTCATGCCTGATATCAGCACAAAGTGGCTGATGCTTTGCTGCAAAACAACCTGCTGCAAGCTAATGTATACATGCCGCTAAGGATGCTCATCCAGAGATGCATGCAGGCATGCATTCAAAGACGCTGTGACGATTTGGCCTTTGAGCAGCCTGCCAGGTTGTTGGCTCAATCGCTGCATGTTAAAGCCATGATGCTCTTGGTGCAGCATGCTGCTCTCTGTATGACCAGCTGCAGGTGGCTGGGGGGGGGGGGGGGGGGGGGGGGTCAAAGTCAGCCAGGGTCATGCCCTCAGGCACAAGGTGCTCACTATGTCTTGCAGTTCTGCTTTGGACACGTCCTCAGAGACTGGCAATGCTGATGTGTCACCTTCGTGTGCAAAGGCCACCTGGCAGCACAAAACTGCCAATAAGTCTATACATGTGCGACACATGTTGCACGTTCTGTCATTCTGCTTCAAGTTGTAGTTGGAGGAGAGCGGCCGTCAAGCTGAGACACTAGCCTTCCTGGTCAGATATACCCAAAGATGCTGAACTGGCAGTCAGGAAAGTCTCAGTCTATCTGCAGACCAGCTGGTGGGTCGCATTGTGCCCAACAGCAACATCGGCTACAATAGCTGACTGGTGAAGCTGATGTGTGAGCTGGTTTCCATTTGACTTCTGTGCTCTGCAGCATTCAGGGCATAGAAAGGGCACTCAAGGGGAGTGGCAATCAGCTGACGCATTGATGTCGCCAGCCAGTTGATGTAGCTAAAGAGACACTTACTCCGCAGCTCAAGCTGTCTGGAATCCAATGAATCAACTGTAGAGTGTATGCGCAGAGATGAGGGTGTCATGGGCTGAGAGCGGCCGTGACAATGTCTTCTGATGATCTGTTTTCAAACTCCAGAGTTGAACCAAAGTTGGCTTGTGCTGCCGCCATGTACATTGATACCTTCTTGATATCTATCGTTCTTAATCATTCGGTGTCAAGTGCTCTCAATGTCTGCAGGGCACGTCAACTGCAAGATGATGATAGCAACTCGCAGCTAGTTGTTGGCTGTGTTCCTGTTTCTTTCAATTGACA
This sequence comes from Asterella californica, assembly GCA_036924285.1. NCBI lineage: Eukaryota > Viridiplantae > Streptophyta > Marchantiopsida > Marchantiales > Aytoniaceae > Asterella > Asterella californica. The sequence goes on along the minus strand of JAYKYS010000102.1, from coordinate 36,508 downwards.
TGCCCTGCGTACATGGAGAGCAGGCAGCATGGTCTCTGATGTGCAGCTGGAAGGGATTGACTGGCTTGGCAGGCAGTACTAGTGAAAACGAATCTTGAGACTGACAGGTGTTTGCATATACACAGCTCTTGTGTCCACGTGAGGTGATGAACCAAGGCCTGCAGCGCTGTCCTAGTGCTGCCATGCTGTGCTGTGCTGTGCTGTGATGATCCAAGGCTTGCTGCGATCATCTAGTGTTGCTTGTGCTGTGCTGTGCTGTGCTGTGCTGTGCTGTGCTGTGCTGTGCTGTGCTGTGCTGTGCTGTGCTGTGCTGTGCTGTGCTGTGCTGGCTGCGCTGCGCTACGCTGCACTGTCTTGCAAGCCGAGGTGCATGTCAAGTCACTGCCTTCCGGCACAGCATATATAGCATTCCTTTTCTGCAGACTGGCTCACTGCATTTGCAAGATATTGCAATCACATTGCAGGCAGAGTTTGATCAGACTGACCATCCAAGCTGTTGCGCTATCGTGTGAGATGCAGCAGCGTTTGTGAATTGTGCTGAGTGCGGTGGCAGTGTACAGCTGAAGTGCTGTTCCTAGGGCCAGCAGCCACTCATTTACAGGTCAGTCCACTCTGTCGCACCAATCACATGTGCCTTGAGTAAAAACATTGGCCCCAGTCTGTAAACCTATGACCATTGCATGTCACCTGCTCCTGTCTGTGAGTGTTGCACATGACAGTTGCATATTACCTGCCAGATTTACTTGCTACCATGTCAACTTCCACTGCCTTTGATTGCATGTTTGACTGTCACTAGTAGTTGCAAGGCTTGCATGATGCAGGGGCCCTTGGTGGTGGTACTGAAGTCATAGCATGAAGTGTTTCAGCAATCTGTTGTATACATGAGCGCTTTTGTGTAGGCCTGTGTCAAGATTGTTGCCCTGGTGCTGCTGCCACATCAGCAACAGCAAATACAACAACCCTTCTGGTGCACGTCACTGAGCAATTGCGCAGGTTCCACCAGCATCGCAGCCTTACAGACTCCACCAGCAATGCAGCCTTACGAACTTGAAGCTCTTATTCAAAAAATGAGATCATTGCAAACTCCAAGCAGCTTGCACAGAACAATAGGACATCACAGACAGCGCAATAGTCTGCTAGTACGGATGGTGAATGGGCGCTCAGCTATAACATTCAATGTTTGTTACCCCAGAATGTTGTACTGTCAAGGTCAAATGTGCAGGCTGACAACTGTGTGTAGACTAGCGATAGATTGCATGTTTCACCACTGGCGGCTGATTGTTGAAAATCTGCACGACATTCTGGGCTTTGAGCGAAAAATATGCATGTAAAGCATGCTGCAGGCATTCAGTTCCATTGCAAGGCTGTGGTGTCGTGTTTTGTGATGCCTCCTGTGGCCTGTCAATGGCCTCAGTGCTACTGGAATTACAGCAGACCAACAAGCTTTGGTGCATTGCTTAGGTATTAAAGCCGTCATCAATGTCTGTATAAACAAGAAGCTCAACAAGTTCAGCAGAGTTTTCCCAGTGACATACCACAGCTCGTTCTAGCAAACAGACAGCATAGAGCGCACGTACAATCTGTCATGTTATTGACAGTCACAGCACACATTACCAGTCACGAAGCCAGGCTTATATCTAGACACAGTAAACTCATTGCTGAAATTCCTGCGATAAACACTAATGATGACTTTGCATGCAGTCACTAGCAGCTTATGTGAATGATATGCACCACGTATGCATAAGCTCACTGCTGCTGAGCCTGCATTGCTTCTAGAGGGGATGTGAGCAGATTCCGCATGCGCTGCAACCACACCTCCTCCTTGGTCCTCTGCACACCATGGCGCACTTCAGCCCCAGCTACTTGTGCCTCACATCAGTATCACAAACACGTTGCTTGTGTAGCTATACAGCCAGACCACAGTTGCAACAAGAGTGCGTCTGCCAATGTAATGATGCAATACCAGCCCAACTGCATGGCTGCAAATGTAAACTGATGTCTGCAGCAAGTGTCAGGTGTGGATGACAATAAGACAAAGGTTACTGCTTTGCTGTTGGTGGGTGTGTTCAGGGCTTCTGTTGGGCTTGTTGGACACCACATGGCTCTGTCAAGCATGCCATCCTTTGTGAGCCGCAACAAGCAATCTACTTCCTCCTCGTCTGAGGTCTCTGTGTTTGATAAACGGCAACGTGTTTAGTTTTGTACACGACAAGCTGCACCAGTCACACCCAACTTGACATGTCGGGCAGGATAGGATCAGGTAGACAGAGATGCTTACTGGTACTCGCTCAGGTAATGTCTGCTTGCCCTTGGTGCTGGTCAAAGCTCCCATGAGGGCACTATCATGCCTCAGGTTGCCCAAAGGCCCTGCCGCCATGGCTGCACCACACAGCCCTGATATGAGTACGAATCACGCCAAATGTTCTCATGTCAGCATTGCTGTTCGTGCTGCAATCACAGGAACTTTCTTTGCCACATGAGGAAGACAGCAGGATGCCCTTCAGAAAGGTATGGTGGCCTGAGACTGTGCTGGGATTCACGTGGTTGCACTCTGAGCATGCTAGCAAGGGGTCAGTGATGCTGCTACTGAGGGCTGGCTTACGTGACATGGGGTTCTCTTCCTCTTCTTCAGCCTCAGCCTCAGCTGAGCCCGCTGGAGCAAAGCGTGACTTGGCCTTTGACTTGCTCTGCACCCATCACTCATGCATTCATCAATGAATTATGTAATCCTGATGATTCACACAGTTGAGAACGAGTCCTGCTTGTCATACCAGCTATGCAAGTACAAGGCGGTAATGCTGTCTCAACGCTGACAGTTCATTTGCTGTCATCACATGTTGTGAGCCACATAGTCAGCTACAAGATAAGGTGTCTTACGTTTCATCTGTTCCTTCTCTCCCTGCATTGATTGCCATGCATCACCCATAAGCAGCATGATGTGACTCACATATTCCAAATTGGTGCACTGTAATGCAAATCTGCTGCATCAGTATGTTGTAAGCTAGTGACAGCAAGGCAGGGAAAAGTAATCTGATGCCAGGCTCCTGAACTGCATTGACTGCACTTTACAGCAATGCACACCTTGCTGAAAGTGGCCTTGGACTTGTTGCCTGAGGGCTCAGGGCCGCCTCCTGCAGGCCCTAGATTGGAGGCCCCCCTCCTCGACTTGGGAGTGATGGGCTTCCCACTGAAGCTGCCCACTCGAATGGCCAGCCCCCCTTCGGTGACAGGGCTCTGGGGGGAAGACCCCAGCACCATCTCAGGCCGGTAGTTCTTCATTGTCACACTGACATGCCTGCAGCACGACACCCAGTATTGCACCCAGATATTGCCATGGCATAGACAATATCTCAGTGTTTGAGTCTGACTGTATGAGTACAACTGCATGAAATCGCCTGCTGCTGCTGCTGCTGCTGCTGCTGCTGTGCTGAGAATAACCTGCACTGTGTGACAGCAAAGCATCCCTTGCTTAGGCACTCCATGTACGCATGCTGATGTCAAATGGGCAGGTGACAAATAGCATGTGTATAGTATCTAAGCCAGCGTTACTAAGTTCTGCTGGGAGCAGTGTGATCTTCTGCCAAGGTCGTTGTTGAGAGTGGCCGGCTGAGCTTGCAGTGTCTCACAAGCAAGCTGAGTCTCAATCTAGAGGTATCCAGGTGATTGTAGTCAGGAGGTGGCATGCTGACCAAAAAACTAACTGCAATGGTACTCCCTGTTAGTTGATGCTGGATGCCGCTTGCATCAGCAAAGACCCCTAAACCCCCTGTTGCTTGCAGTACCAGCCTGTGATGTATGATCACATGCCAAACAGCCCATGCACCCTGCCTTGGCAGCCCATCGCAAATTGTAGCAGCGTTTTACTGTGACATGGCCGGCTGTGCAAAAACACATTAGCCCTCTGGCTGTCTTTCAAACGAACTGCTTGCGATGCATGTGTGGCATCCTTGCGGAATCATACGACAAATGTTGATACATTGACTAGGTGCAACACCTTTTCAGTGGAGTCTCAGCTGCGAAGCAAAAGACTTGGGTGGCTAGGTCATACGTTCAGGATGCCTGACAATAGACTGCCTAAGAAGCTTTTGTTTGGTCAAGTCAAAGGTCTCCGCCCCCAGGGCTGCCCTAGGTCTAGTTTGAATGATGTTGCAGTGCGTGATTGTCAACTGCGTTGCATAACTAAACCTTACAAGGAGACTCAGAACAGATTGCTTTGGAGGGACAAGATTTGCCTCGCACGTACTCATCATGAGCTGGAAAGCGTTATTATTATTATTATTTTTGTAGCAGCGTGATAAGCATAGGTGGCAGCATGATGACTAAAAGCGGCAGCATGATGAGTCAAGGTGGCAGCTGACCTGGCGGTGGGGGTCTCTGCCATGCCATTGGGCAGCTTGGGGAGGGCCACCGGGGAGGTGGGGTCCAGCTCGCGGGCGGCCTTAGTGGTGACCTCACTAGCCACATGGATGCACACATAGTGTGTGATGCCACTGTCTACATCCTTGCTCACCTGCACCCCAACAACAATGTTTTGCATGGAAGGAAAAGAAGAAGATTTTGGCATATCGGCCGGATTATGTACCAATGTCATGTACTGATGACGAAGACAGACACACACTTCTGTGGTTTGCTGCCTGCATGCCACAATGGTATATTGACCAAAAACATTGTGGCAGAATCTGCTGCTTGTGTTCCTGATCGCTTTGATTGTACAGCATCTAAACCAGGTCGACCTAGACAGATCTGGAATGACATTGCCTTGTCTGACTTTCAACAGTTGAACACCAGACGCCCTTTCCGCGATGCTCAAAACAAGCCAGCCTGGCGAGACATGACTTGTGCCACACACACCTAGCACTTTGTGCTGGAAAGTGTAATCTATTATTATTATTATTAAACCAGGGAGCAGCAGAAAGCGGACGTGTCCCATCTGCAAATCCAACTGGAAAATACAAGGTTAACATGAAGGTCCACAAAGCCTGCGCAGAGCACTCCAGGGTGTGACACAGATCTGCCAACAAAGTTTGTGACTTCCAAGGCAGTCTTGTCAAACTCTACACAGCACGCGTGCTTGAATACAAATTTGGTTCTGAACAACTCGGTTTTGCCACACATTACATGAACTGTTGCAACTGAGTGGATGACGCAACAAGCGGGAAGAACGACAGGCAGCAATGTGCCAACTGGCAAGAACAGCAACAGGCAGGACAAGTCACAGATAGCAAGACGCCAGCAGGAGTAGGCAGGGGTAAGCTTACTGGCAGAAAGAGCAGCTGGAAGGTGATAATATCTCCTTGCTGGCTATAGCAGGCTGCAATCTCCCTGAACTCACACCCTGTCTCAAAGGCCTCCTGAATACGGCCCTGGACATCACTGTGAATCTCATGCCTGAAGGGCGTCTGCAGAAACAGCTGCCTGCATGGTAAAGACCACAGGTGGTTGTCAGAAGCGCGCGTAGAGCATGTTTAGAACATATGTGAAGCTCCATTCCGTATAAGCGACACAGCTCGGCAAAGTGCACAACCTATTGTCACTAGACACTGCTTTTTCGTGATGAATGTGATGCTACATTTAAGGGGGCGGATGCTGCAGACTGATTGCAAGATACGGCTTGACCACGACAACAAGTGATTTCACAAGCTGCATGTGCGTGCTTGATTGAATAAGCAGAAGATCCAGAGACCGTTTGGATGTCGAAGAAGACACATTCATTGCATTCGTGCATGGGATTTGAAAGAGCACCATGACTTGCCAATGACGTCTGTGTCTGTGAAGCCAAGCTTTTCACAGAAGACCTGCACAAAACAGGCAGTGTTTGTTGAGGATCGAAGCTGCTGAAGTAGCAAAATAGTTATGATTGTGAAGTGCGAGGTGAGGCCGCTTACATTGTTTCACAAACACATATGGCTGGTTGTCCTCCTCGATGGCGATAAGGGTGACAGGGTATGGAGAGTAGCGAAGCATTTCAGCCAGTCGAATGTACTCCTTCATGAGTTGTGGGTCATCCACATCGCTGGTGCTTGCTCCGGTGCGTCTTCCGTCGACAGGCTGCCTTCTGCTGGCTCTGCAGGCGACGGACGTGCATCGAGGGAAGTTCTGGCTGACCGAGGGTTCTTGAACCTCCTCTGCTCCATAGGAGTCCTTGGCTATCGGAAGCTCGCCAGACGCCCTGTTTGCAGCATTTCCTGCTCACTCGACTTGGCTCCATGTAGGGAGGGACTGATGGTTGCAGTGGCCCCAGGCGTGAGGACGCCTGCTGAGTGTCCCTCAGCATCTCCCTTGTTGGCAGGCTTGCTAGCACAAATCCCCATGATGCCTGACTCGGCGGGCAGATCGCTACAACACGTCCCTGCATGCGACGAGCAAAGTGCCAACCTTTCTGTGCCCTAGCAGGCGTTACTAACGGTTACGTCATTGCGTTTATGCGTTATGCGTCAAGCCCTGTGACCTGTCTGGTTGCACTACGTCCGACGTAGTACGTCGATGTCAGAAGGCTTGTAAAGTTCTTCTTCCTCTTCGGTGGGACACGTCTGCGCGCTCAAGCGAGCGAGAGTGTCTTCCCGCAGGCCTGCTACACAGAGAACGCCAGGCAAGTAAGATGGCAACAGTGTGCAACAGACAGTGCCCAAGCCAAACCATGTCACACTCTGTGTCTCTTCCACTACTTGTTTCATAGAAGAATTTTTAGTCAAGCATACACACTTGCCAGGCATGAGAGGTTGAAGACTCCTGAGAGCTTGAAGGAGAGAAAGCGTCAGGTCTGTGCAGTCAAGTGATGAAACTCACTTCCTGACTCTTTGTTGATGCATGCACGCCATGTACCATGACTTGCACCAATGCTCTCTGTAGCTGTTGCAACTGCAGCGTGCAAGCGTGATCCATGCCAGACATGAATACATAATATCCCTAAAGTGACTGGAGACAGCCTGGCCTGGCATCAGCACATTGCCAAGTTGATCAGGTTCTGTTGGTCGAGTCCATGGCGAGTCCATGGCGTACAAGTCAAACTGACTGGTCAACACACAGCAAAGCTTGTCACTTTTTTGGCATTGTTGCAAGTGGCAATGCTGTCACATTCCTTTGCAGAGTCACAACCAACGCCACACCCTTACAGTGTCAGCACCAATCAATACCAACTTCAAGTTGTCAACTTTCGTGTGAGTAGTTAGTGTCAGACTGAACTCCAGTACACAATACAGCTTCACTAGGGTGGTGCTTCCTTGAAGCCTGTCAACCAGTATGTCTTGCTCAAACAACTCCAGGCAGAGATGCTATAGTACCTCTTCACAAGGTCAGTGCTATGGAAAGCTGCTTCTTGCTCCTCAAGGATGAATGAGGCTCCACCTCGGTGCAGCATCCTTTGTGGCGGACGTCAACAACCTGTAGATGATGTTGTGACAGCTCAGCAGCTGCAAGCATGCCTGGAAGGGCTTCCAGTTCCTTGGTGTACCAATGAGGAAGCAAGGACCATGTCTTACGCCATTGCTTCGAGGACCAGCACTAGGATACATAGCTGAAAGGATTGCATCCTTGTGATGGTAGGGAAACATGTAGTCCAGGAGCTCGTTCACAAACCTGCAACAAACAGTCTGTGCTGAGTCAATGATTTATGCACAAGGCAGCTCAAGTCATCAATTCTGGTGAGCACGAATGCATGATGTCTTGGCAGGCATGACCCAGCGTGACAGCATACAGTGCATCATTGCAAGACTTGCAACACGCACCCTACCCATTTCTGAAACTGGTACATGCCTTCTTGTGCTCACAGGCAATCTAGTAAGTTCATGTGCAAGGACACTGTCAGGTTTCAGTGAGGTTGCATTATGCTCGTCCTGCCTACCCAAGCTTAAGTAATGTGCAGTTTGTTTCTGGAGGTTGCTTTGGCACTACAGACCTGCATTGGCGGCATTTCTTGGGTGGTATTGCATATATCAGCATGTGCATTGCTTTCAGCTTACCAAGCTATGACAATGTGTTGTTCACCCATCCTTCGCCACAACGGCAAACGGCTTGCACGGTCTATGAGATCGCCAGGAAAAGTGCAAGATCGACCTCGAGCGCAGAATGACCTGCTTGCCAGGCTGACACCTGCCTCATAGTTTCTGACTCTATTTGCAGCTTTGGTACCAGCTGAAGTTCTTCTGTCAGCCTCACAATCACTATAGTTTCAAAACAAGGCCCACCACCCCACAAAGAAACTCTCAATGGTTTCCGCTCAGCCTGCAGGCTGCGCATCATGCTGACCAGCTTGGGCTTCACAGAAGCATCCTGGACAGCTTCTTCCAGCAGATTGACATTGTAGTGGCCACGCTTCAGCACATACACAGCAGGGAAGCCGGGTTGGGCATAGGCCACCTCTTGGTGTTGCTGCAAAAGAAATGCATGGTTGAGCTATGGTCAGGTGCCACATACTATTAAACAGGTACCATAGAGCTCCCAATACTATTTCTAACAGCGCAGATTGCTCTGGCAGCCTCCTACTCAGTCTGGTAATCGCATCAAATTTTGGTCAGAATATGTATATAAAGCTCTGGTGTAGGTCTTGAGACACTGGTTACATTGCGACACATCAGGCACACTCTTCAGAGATTGCCGGACTTTGCACCACCCAAATCATGGATCAACTTATGTGCCAGCCTACCCCCAATTCTATAGGCTTCATGCATGAATGCATATGCGCGGCTTTACGGTTTTGAATTGCTCCATTCTCGCCAAACAGTCTAAGCTGCTCGCCCCACGAGGTCCTCATGAACCCTCATGTACGGACCGCAGCAATAGATCTCGCAGCAGGCGGTCTTTCAGCTGGCTCGTCGTCTCTGCAGAAACGGTACCGCAGTCTGAGGCCGGAGTTCAGCGGTGGTGGACTTCAGATTCAGAGCAAGGTATCTACGTTTGCTCGTGGCCAACCTGGATTGCAGGTGCCTAAACTTTGTTAAAATGTCTGTCTCGTCGTAGTTGACTTTAGCTACTGTGGACATAGCTGGAGGCTTGACCAGTGATTCCTCAAGTAAGTCAAGCGTCAGCTTGTTAGGCACAGTGATAGCTGGACCAGTCAAACTCTACTATGATCGAAACCCAAGTTCTGTCAAGATTATAGCTTGAGTTATCAAGTATTCTGTCAGCCGATGTCGGCTCGTCCTATATTCTCTGGATCAGATCGTGATAGATGTTGATACGCATGATCACAAAGGAAGAAGAAGAATTTTACAAGCTTCGGCCAGCCAACAAGGCTGATCACTAGTACAGTACACACTAGCGAATGTGACTGACCATGCCATCAAGTTATACGTTCATGAAGTTTAGACAGTCAAGACATATTTCAATACCCCCAGATGGTCCTGCTGAGCGAAAAAGGAGCGCATGGTGCCGGTGCGAGGTCGTGAACAACCTGAGGTCTGACTGAGGACTTCAGCACAACTCAGCCATGTGCGCACCCAAGCAAGGCTTCTCCAATTCAGTTGGAGGGTGCACAATATGGCGTTGTGGGTTTTGTACTGCTGACTACCCTTATCTGGGAGCCTGGGACATCGGAGGACCAACGCAGGGTTGGAAGATAGTGGACCAACAGCAGGGGAGGCCACGCTTGTTGCCTGTACAAATATCATGATGTTGCAAAGTCCCTCTCTCACGCATAAAAATTGACGCCATGTGATTACACACCTTCCACATGTAGCTTAAAACATTTTCAATTATAGCCTCTGTAAAGGTAAGACGATCAAACGGCTTATGCAGTCCTTGCAAGCACTACAGCTGCAAGCGCAAATACTGCAGCTGTGACCACTTTTGAGCGCTTGTGACATTGTTTCTTGTCACGTAAGCCTTGCAAGCTATCCCCCACCTGCACAAACAATCACCTTTCATGTCCCCAGAAAACACAGCATGTGTCAAGTACTGCATCCTGTACAAAGAAGGGCAGATTGTGTTGGAACACTAAACAGTCATCCAGCATAAGAGCTCATAAGGCAGACACAGCATTGAATCAAGAATCTGGAACTTACGACTGCATTGCAAGGCCAATTGCATTTCACACTTATGCAAGCAGGTTGCACAAAAGGTATGGTGGTAGTTAGACTAGAGCAGTGCACCTATGGAACAAGAGGCCAGCCAAAATAGGGGGTTGCTAGGCAGGCAGGCGAATGTCAAGACCAGAGCTGCTGCTGCTGGGAGGCAAGCTTGAGACGTGCCATGCGAGCCTCTGCAGCAGCTGCCATCTGCTCCCTCTTCTTGCTCGCCTCCTGCTCAGACCTGGACAGTGCTGGCGGCTTGCTTGCCTTCCCTTGCTTGCTCCTGCAACAGCCAGCTGCTACTTGTGGCAGTGAGGATTGCTGGCAGCTGTGCTCTGGTGATGAACATCAGCAGAACAGGTACAAGTATGCAACTTGTCAGGAAGTATACTTGCTGAGTGTTATCATATCCAGTATGCAGCGTTGCCATTGCATGGGATTGTAGCTTGTGAAACATGCACTTGACACCGTCTTGCTGCAGAAATACCTGCACAACTGGGGCAAATATGCAGTTGTATGGCACCACCCAGCTACTCACAAATGGACACTGGCACAAGCTAAGTTGCAGCTGACAGCATAACAACAGCAAACAAAGGGCAACCTAGAAGCTAGAGCAGCAGCCTCAGCAGCTGCTGTGGTAACTTCTGCCTCGGCAGCTGCCCTGGCACCTTCAGCAGCCTTGGCCTTCTTCTCTGCTGCAGCCTTTTTCCGCTCCTTCTCCTTCTCTCTCTGCTTTGCCTTCTTGTCCGCCTGCACACAACAGCCATGACTAAAGGGTGACACAGCCAAATCAGTTAGACAGATCTCAAGTGATGTTGAGCCTGTTGTAGGACAAGTCCATACAAAAGCTACTCAGAAAGCAATGCAAGCTTTATAGCCAAGCACTGTCTGATGCATATTGCTTGAGTGGTGCCTGGTCTGCTACATTGGCACATTTGCCCTGGATGCGTGCTTATATACGTGCTTGAAGTTTCAGCCAGCAAGGCTGCATTAGAGGTCAAGACTGGGGCAGGGCACTTGAGGCAATGAAGTTTGACAGGATGTACACAGAACATGCCAGGACTGTGCAAATCTGTCACAGTGCACTGCAACTCACCTCATTGCAGTGCACTGTGACAGATTTGCACAGTCCTGGCAGATGCAAAGCAAATAAAGGCTTAGCATTTGACCCTGTTAGATTGAGATGAGGGTGCTTATTTACTGGTTCAGAAATGAGGTTTCAACATGCCGCTCAAATGAGGTGGCCCTACCTTGGCCTAGGGGTGAAAAGCAGTGCTGCACAGCATACGCATGCATTTCCATCTCACCCTTCAACAGCACAGTGTGCATAACTGCATAACTAACTCAGCACTGCACAAAAAATAGGGAGAGACGCGAAAGCATGCATGTACTGTGCGGCACTGCCAAGGTTACATCATGGACAGTGTAATGATAGACTGGAGAGGAGGGAACGTCAAGGCAAAGAGCTCATGGAAAAATTTGGCAGTTGCTGCACAGCATGTGCCTATGCTGATGTCATACCCCTTGGACAGCAAAGCAGGCATCATGGCTTCCATCAACACACATCACTGGTTCCAAGCAGAATCTGCTGTGCAGTCATGTGTTGGTGGAAGTCATGGTGCATGCCTTACTGTCATGTGTGGCAATGCATGGCAAACCTATACTGTGCAGCACTGCTGAAGAGGACATCATGAGGAGTGTAATGACAGAGTGGAGAGGGGAGGGCAGCAAGGCAAAGAGCTCTTGGAATTGTTTGGCAGTGCTGCACAGCATGTGTATGCATCGCTGTCATACTCATTAGATGGCAGAGCATGCATCACGCTTTCACCAACACAATACTGGTATCAAGCAGAATCTGCTGTGCAGTGATGCATTGGTGGAAGTTGTGTTGCATGCTCTGCTGCCTAGGGTTGGGACAGCACTGCAAGCGCATGCTGTACAGAGCATCGCCGAAGATCACATCATGGACAGTGTGATCACAAATCGAAGAGGAAGTAGGAACAAGGCCCTTAAGAGCTGCCCTTGAGACTGTAACGCATGCACGTGCCAAATCCTGATCAAGATCAGCAGCTCAATCCTTGAAAGAATAGATCAGTGCATAAACATACCATGTGGCACAGCAGGAAAATGGTGCAATCTTTTCGTACACAACATGGCCTGTGAGTGCAACATTTTGCCTCTTTGAATGCATGAAACCAGTAAATTCAATCACGCTGGTGGATATCGTGGCAACCCTAGATGCTTGACATACAGGCCAAATGTGCAATGGCAGATTAACACACGCTTACCTGCTTTGCCATTTGCTGAGACTCCATCTCATCAGTCAAGGGGCTTGGGACCCCAGCCAGAGCATAGTCCCAATTTGTCTGGCTGGCTTGCCATGAACCTGCCACAACGTCCCCCAGTGTCAGCAGCACAAGTCATGGCAATCAGACCACCTTGATGCACTCAACAAGTGGTGATGGACCTATGGCCAATCAGAGGGGACTCTGTTGCTATCGCCAACTTACTGCATCTCAGTCTGCTGTGTATGAGGCAATCAACCCAGAAATCTTTGGCAATGTGTGAAAGCATGATGTGTGGTCAGAGTTTGAGCTGTTTGCGTGCAAGTTCTTCTTTTAGATCTCCATCATCTTGATTGAAATGCTGCACTGTTTCTGATATCACTAGGAAGTGCATGCCCTCAGCAGCAACTCCTAATGCTGCTTGACAGCTTGGACAGGCATCAGAGATGCCTCAAAGCTTGTATGGCCATCACGCTCAGCACACAGGACAAGCACAGCCCCAGTGCATGCAAAGGAGCACCAGTCAGTATCAATATTGGCTAGCCACAAGCACAGCTGTTGTCTATGAATGCTGAGACACGCTGCGACTCTAGAAAGGCAGCCTTCCACAAACTTTCGATTATGGATGGAGGGGGGTTGGAGGGGGGGGCGGGGGCAGAGGGTGGGAGGGCCCTTGCCTTGAGTCAGTGCTGCAACCAGGCGCATGTAAGCAAGTCATACATGCATGAGGAGCACAGACACAGCTTGATCCTCAATTGTATCTTACTGCAAGCATGTGAGCCGCACCCACACAGCTGTTCTGTGTCCCAGGACAGTTGCAGTAACACACCATTCAACATCAGGCATTGAACATCTGCAAAAGACCGCTGACTGACCTTCTGAATACATCTCTGACTGGCTTATCTGCAGCCACATCATAAGGCACTCTGCCCCTGCTGTCAGCTTGGCAAGGGTCGGTGCCACCGTCAAGGAGGCTCTTGACCTTGTCCGCATTGCCAGCCTTGGCAGCCTCATGCAGTGGAGTGTCTGGCTCCTGCACAACGAGCATCTGAGCTAAATTGTATGTTTCGCACAACTCTGTACTGCAAAGCTGTATGCAATGATCCAGGACCACTGGACATAAACAACAAAGACAGCTGTCACAAACTATGCTTGACCTGTTCGCTGACATCCATTGAACTGACAATTTCATGTGACCAGTAAAGGTGAATATCATGAAGATGTGCCAGCACTGCTAGTTTTTTGGGAGATACAGGAATCTTGCAAGCTGCAGGAAGAAAGCCAAAACAGGAACGCGAACGAAGAAGGAACATTGTTGTAGATAACGAAGCCTTTGACCTACCCAGGCTTCCATGTCGCCCTTGTATCAGAGTCAGAGTTTGCCCCTACAAGTGGTCCCCACTGACCCACTTCATGTGGCCCCATTCCTCCTAAAGGAAGGGCAAATACAGGTGTCCAAGCTACAGATCATCAAGCCTTTCACCGCTCGTCAGCCCATGCATGCTCACGGCCCTTGATCATCCATACAACCACATGGTGACAGGCAAGGTATGATACCTTGACAGGCTGTGGTTCAGGGCTCCACAGCAACAGCGGCAGTCTTCTGTGGTGAGTGCTTGGTAGGTTTAGGCGCAGCTGGCTTTGCAGGCGCATTCAGGAGCTTGCAAGGCATGACTGCTGGGCTCAAAGACCGACAGCAGGCTGTACAGCACCCGCTTGGTCTCTGAAAAGGTAGGCCGCCTGCATGCCAAGCAGTGTGAGGTGTCAAGCCCTTCCCTGACTCTGGCATTGTAGGAAACATACAAAGATTGGCATGCGCCGAACCAATGTATGTCAAGTACCAATAAGCTTGGCAGGACCAGAGTTGCTGCCGTCTGGGTGGTACCAGATCACATGAGTCACCTCTCAGAATGAGGAGGGCGCTGACAATGCGGTTGCAAGCACCTGGACAGCATGCAATGTGCACCAATGTGATTTCTCCCCTCCCCTCCCCCCACCTTGCCACCCCCCCCTCCCCCCCCGTGCACCCCCCCCCCTTGCCTGGACACCCCAGAAATCCCTGCCCTATGCGGCGGCAGGAAGATGCACAGCTGCTAGCACACAGCGCCTGAGGGTCTCTCAAGCACAGGTTACAGCGTTTCTGCTTTGCAATGACATTGCTGCTTTTTGGCAATAAGATAAGCATTGATGCCAATATACAGTACGCAGGTTGCAGCATCAGCAACACAAAGCTTCTGCCAGTGAGATGAGACATGTGCTGCAGCATAAATATCAAGAGTCAGGCATCTCTTGCCATGCCTACCTAGTGTTGAAGGGTATGCTACGGATCCTGTGGTCGTTTCGGGTCAGAGCCGCATCTTCCCCTCCAAAAATGGGGGCGGGCGTTGCTGACAGATGCCTGTACAAATATGCGGTCTGCGCGCGCTAGCAGCTGCTTCCACTCTGCAGAGTGTCCTTGATCTCTTTCTCAAGAGCTGCCTGCACTGACACGCACAACGGTTACCAATGTTGGCTGCCTGTACTGAGTTTTGCTTATTCACCTATGTCTGTGGTCTGTTTGAGATCAGAAGCCAGCTATGGCTGATCAGACTCCAGGAGATCTGCCAACCTTTTGACTTTGCAGTGTTCATGAGGCAGTTTAACAGCTTTTGCAAGAGCAAAACAGACAAAAATTGGAAAATTATGGCCTTGTTGACAAGGCAAAAAGCCCATGCTCATGTAACAGTCTTTCAGCATGCATTTTGCCTTCCACAAGTGATCTCATAAGATGATGGGCATGCAGAATGAGGAACCATTATACCCCATCGGTGGTGCAGTGTGTGGTGCTGACCTCATTGTAACGACGTATTTGCGCTCCTGCCGACTTGATGCTTTTGCCTGTGGCGTCTTTGCTAGACTGCCGGCCTCCTGCTTTTGCCCTGTACCGTATCGATTAAGTGGTGAAGAAATTATGAACAGGGCAGCTGCCCTCTGCAGCGTGCCTTAGACCTGGCAGAGCTGCCATTTGCTTACTGTTGATGCCTGAGCTGTGAAATCTCAAAATGTTCTTGCAACCACAGCTTATGTTCAGTAGATATTGTCACCTTGCTCAAGACCTTGGGTTGCGATACTGTATCTAGACAGCTGGAAATTCTTGTGAGCGCCAGGCGTTTCCCACAATTCACATACAAATGACACTGTTGCAGCTTTGACTTGCTTTGATCAAAGAATGCACCGGACTGTCGGAGAAACAGGTACAAACTCTGGCACACTTAAACATGTAGATATGTCTCAAAGATATCAAGGGCTAAGTATCAGCGCAAGATGCCAAACAGCTTATATGGCAGACTCCACAGCCAGACAAAAGCCTTTATGCACTCACCAGGAGAGTCCACCAACAGAGGGTGGCACAGCATACCTGACAACATATCTGTGATAGCTTTTGTGAGCAAGCTCTTGAACAGTGGTGCATTGACTTTGCTGTGTTGGGATGGTGGTACAGGGCGCAGATCGAAGACAGCAGCAGAGAAGTGTCCGCCCTTGGACAGGATGACAGCCCAACACTGTGCTGAGTCTGAGACCGCAACCAGTCTCTGGAGGAGCTCCACGTCTGGGAGGAGCGACTGTCCTGCTCAGATATGATGACAGGGCGCCAGACAGCAAATACCTTGCCTCCTGCATTTGCACGTGCAGCGGTCAGATCGTAACCGCATGCATGCTATTTTGGAGCAGTATCTCCAGACTTAGACTTGATACAGTGGGTTAAAGTCAGATTCAGTGGGATGGTAGTGGCGATCAGCTGAATTGGGCAGCACGTGCACGTGAAGCTAAGTTGTCTTTCCCTCCAACAAACTAGCAGCAAAGCAGCGAAACATTACCTTGTGACTTGAACATGAGCTGAGAAGACTTCTGCATTGCTGGCCGACCGCTGGCAGATGGTTCATTGTCAGAGTCTGTGTCAGAACCAGAGATGCTGGACACCTAAATCAGAAGAGACACATGTGTATGCAGGGATGTCCACTGCTGTGAAGGGACTGTTGTCTGGATGAACAGTGCACCTACCTCATCTTTTTCTGAAACGAGCCGCTCAAATTCAGCTTCATCCACAGCTGCCTTGCTAACAGACCTCAATTTGACGTTGAATCTGTGCCAGTCGCTTTTGAAATGCAAGCGCTGCTCAACCTGACTTTCAAAGGCAGGTGAAGCCACCCCTGAAGCAAGAGCACCTATTTGGACATGCTGACCACGGTTTGATGCAAGGAATATCATTTACGCACATACCAATTCCGCAGGTCACACAGGTAGGACCTGACTCTCCGTTTTGACTTTCGACGCTTGCTGCAAACACGTCAGGATTCGCTGATACTGCATGCACTCGTCAACTCAGCAAAGCCTGCCTTTGTGCTTGCCTGCCTTGGGTGGACGTCTGCAGCGGTTGCTGCCTCCTGATCGCTTGTACCGGCATCAGTCTGTTCAGTCAGTGCTAGCTTTTGATTTCCGTCTCCGGCCAATGTTGCTGCACTGAGGAAGAAATCTTTGGGAAGCTGAGTGATGGTGCCAATCGTCGCCATGGCTCAATTGACAGTATGGATGGGGCGACGGGGAGGGGCAATGCTATGGCACTGCCTGCTGTAACTTTGTAACGGACAGCTGGTAGATCCACTACAACGCACAGTATACCATGTGCATCATCGGTGAGTATACTGGTAACATTACACAGAAGCAGGCAGTGCCACCCTTTGTCACACGCAAGACCGACTGCGATTAGAAGTAGAAGAGTTTTCATAAGCCAACAAGACTTTTGTCATGGCAATTGAGATCATACGTTCATTATTGCCATGATTTGCACAAGTGATCAGCCTTGTTGGCTGGCCGAAGCTTGTAAAATTCTTCTTCTTCTGACAGTCTGTAACGTATAGCAATTGCCATGAAGAATGATGTTTTTGGTCATAGTGCATACAAACAGCACACTGTGACATGCCATACATTATTTCACGTCGTCTACTTGGCCAAAATCTTACTTACAGGCCGAAATCATATCACGGATTTTCACAATGAAAGAAATTGAGCAAAAAACACGAAACATCTACAGCATAGGACCTGTAATATAGATATGCTACAAACAGATGACAATTAATTATTAATTATGCAAGTCTGCTCTATGAGCACAGTGACTGTAACTGGCCAATGGCGTCTGGCAATGCAAAATAGGCATTGGGCCAGGTGCATCTCAGAATGCCACTGATTGTCCAAGCAGAGTATGTATCAAGGCTGTAGCATAGTCAAGGAAGCTGTCACACTGTTGCAGAGGGGGCCAAAAGATGAGGCCTTAAAGTTTCAGGCTTTCTAGAGATCTGTACACAAATGTCCTAAGGTGTATGCTGTCAGACTGGGCATCCTGTGGTGGTCACTTGCAGGAGATGGCACATCAGAGGCCGGTATTGCTGGACTCAGAACTGAAATACTTCCATGTTTTCATGGTATCTAAGGCGACAGGCTGCTTCAAACCAAACAACAGAGCAAGGGAAGGAGTTCACAACCGTACAAAAAGTAAGTAAGCTTGCGCACATGCTAGCTGAGTATAACAGCATATGCATGCCTCAGTTGTAAAGCACCCAAAAAAACCATCCCAAAAGGACCAAGCACAACAATCCACCAATGTGAGGATCGTCTTCATAGCCAGACTCCCAACTTTATGCTGCAAGTGTCTTTCCTCACCACGATCAGCTGAATGCCCATGCTAAACCACTGCTACTGCCTTGTGTATCTTCTTCCCTTGCTGTACATGGCATCACAGCGACAGCTGCAGATCCAGCACATCCATCAACTGGATGTTGAGACGGCAGCGCAGGTATTGAGCAGACAAGACACACGTGGCTTTTCCAGGCTCCAAGGTCCTGCTCTGCAACTCCATGCGCTCAGCCAACTCAGCCGGCTGGACTTCCATGACCTGAATGTAGTCTAACATTTGTGGAGCAGGATGTGTGCCACTGCCAGAGAAGGGGTTGGTACTGATGCGCAACGTGCAATGCGCAATGTGACTGTTGCTATGCAATGCACCCATGACCACAAGGAGATGCAAATGCTTGAGTTGCACGTGAGTTTGATGTCAGGCTCAATCAATGGCACAGCAACCCTGATGCATCAGAGTGGTGCTGCAAGACTTGTTCGCTGGTATGCTGGCAGAGACAAGGCATGTCATCTGCAACACTGAGCCAGGGCTGCATAGCATGCATGTCAACAGAGCTACAGACGATGGACGAGGGGGACAGACCACTCACCTTTGAGATGCCTTGGATATTCTTGAACTTGAAGGCACCAATGCCCCAAACCTCTACTGGGACCCTCTTGGCAGGGAACGGCTGGCCCTGACTGGCGCTGGGGGTCCAAACAGGCCTGTTGTTGGAGCTATCTGCAGTGCATGCATCACAACTTGGGCTGCGTGGCTTCATTGCAAGACAAGCTGGGCTTCAATCAAAGCTACCACACACACACTAGACAGACACTATTAAGCACACATTAGGCACTCAAAACACTCACGACAGACAGACAAGAACAGACACTTACAAACCAGACACAACCTAGCACAAAAGATGGACTGTCGTGTTGGGAGCTATTCAATCCTCGCTCAAGAGAGTGGAGAGTTCAGGGGATGTGTACTAGCAGATGTGTATGCCACTGATGTCGAGCTGAGTCAGAACCAATCTGTTTGGCAAGTTGTCTGATCTGATCTGATGAGGTGTGTGAAACAAGATCATTTCATGCATAATCCACTGGATCATGTATGTGCATATATGCTTCAACAGCTGCACCTGTGTGCAGGCAACCTACAATGAGCATTGCCTGCTGCATGTTATGATGCGAATATCAGATGCCAGGCCATGTGCGCTTTCTAGTGGGCCTGTGCTCATCAGTATAACACTTGGCGTTCTGCTCTACCTTGCTCACCGTGAGCTGGATAGCCTCATTTCATGATAATACTCTTGTACATACATGCGCCAACAGGTCACAGGCCCTCAAATCAGGTACCTCTGACTCTTGGGCGTAGCAAGCCCCTGTTGCCTTCAAGTCAGCAGCCAGCTTCAAGCTGTTGATGCGCGAGCCTCCATTGCCAACGCTCGAGCTACCGCTTCCACTGGACAGGTGGCGCGGCAGCGGCTCTTGATCATGACTGCTCCGCGGGCTGCGTGGTTTAGCTGAGGGCAAGACCGACTTCCCAAACTTGGGCGACAGCCGCTGTGGAGCGACCCGCATCTTCCTGGCGGCCCTGAATCACCCCCGAGGCTGCCAGGAACTTGAGCATGTGGCAATTGCTGACAGCCAAGGGGTCCCCTGCTGCAAAGGGCCCACAGCAGGAGTTTGTCACCCTAAGCTGCTGCACCTCGCTGTCAGTGTAGCTGACGCCATCTATTGAGCGGCCAGGGGAGACTGCTGCAACTGCAGTCGATCTGCCTTCCCTACGTACCACCCCTGCTGGAGCAAAGCTCACTGCCTGCTTGCAGAGCTTGCTCTTCCCAAGTGCAGGGCTACTGCCTATGTGCATGCCCCTTTGAGGCGCTCGGGGCACCCAGCCTTTCGTCCCTCCACTCTCACTGCGGCCTGCCTGGGTGAGCTCTAGGGGTACAGGGGGGTCTGGCTGGGGTGCTTCCTCTGATGGCATGAATTGCAACTCAGCTCCAGCTGCGGCTGCATTGTAGCTGAGGTCCTCGAGAACTTCTAGTGGGCTCAGCTGTGGAGGGCTCTTGATGCGTGGCGCCATGCCTCTGCTCGGCATCAATTGGCCCAGTCCCGGGCATTTCCAGCGGAGGAAGAGCACCAGACTTCAGCAAAGCTGCACCAAGGGTTGGATTGTGGCTGGGACTGGGCAGCGGCGCCAAGTTGTAGGCATCGCCACTCCATTGCTTCAGAACGTCCTCCATCACTAGGGCTTCAACCAGGGTATTGACCAGCGTTTGCAGCACATAGCAGGCGTGCTGCCCTGTTGACCACTGACCCAAAGTAGTCAGCTCTCCCGGTGGAGGTGTGTGGGCAGATCTTGGTCCATCTCACCATGCACAACACCAACCTATATGCAGCCATCACATCTGTGATCAGACCTAGCTGTGATCAGACCTAGCTGCCATCTTGATGCCATGCACAGCATTGCAGCATATGGCCAAGTAGCCACATGCATTAGCACATACAAGGCTGCTATTGCAGAGACGAGCCTGCAAACTCACCTTTGCGGCAAAGCCTTTGAAGAGGGTTTGTCCTGTCAGGGGACTGCACCTCGGCTGTGCTTTCATACTGCTCCAATGCTGGACTCCAAGGCGCCCTGCATGCCGCAAATTGTTTTGGATTGAGAGAAATGGTATATATGGGGTGCAATTGAAGGGGATTGGGGGGGGGAGCGCTGGGGGCTTGCATAACTACCAGAAAGCTGGTAGTGTTCTGCAGCCGCCAGTACCAGCAAGCGTTGTCTCAACATGCTGACAAGCCAACTCTGCATGCTTGACAGTACAGCAAAGTTGCAGAATGGCATATTCAAGGTGCCTGCAGATAGGATGGCGTCATACACAGGGGGATGGGTGGGGGCCAAAGGGGAGGTGGGAGGGTGCCATTTGGGGGATCTAAGGCAAATCATCTTGAAGGTAAGCCCTTCGCGAGCATATGCTGAGCTCTTGAGGCAAGCGTGCAGAGCATTGAAGGCCAGAGAAAGGGGGGGGAGGAGGCAAAAGAGGGGCAGAAGAGGGGCAGAAGAGGGGGGCAGAGGGGGCAGGAAGTGGCTTACTTGAGCAGGGCAAGTTGGAGCAGGACAGCCCACTCAACTGCACTCGAGGATCTGAAAAGGCAATCATAAACAGACCGTCCTGAAATCAGCAAACACTGCTTTGACGGTCACCCAGCATGGAAAATTTGCAGCATCTGCACCTTCTTTGCAGAGTCCCTTACAGAGAGGCATGATGGAAGCACAAACATGGGCTTGAGATGGCAATCGTGACTGTCCAGCTCTCACCAAACTTACAGTCATTGATGACCAGCTTCTGCAGCAATTTTCACATGGATACAGAGCGCTTTTCAGATGGGCGATCCCACTGAAAGACAAGGACAGCATGAGGACAGGTAAGAATGTTATCAAACACAGGACATGTCGCTGTGCAAGGCGCATGCTACAGGTTGCCAGGTCATTGTCATACAAGGTGGTGTCATCACAGCAAACGAAGATGTCGTGGCCATGATTGACCTGTTGCTTCAATGCACCAAAGCTGTCCTCAGGGCATATATGGCATGGCAAGGGAACTCTCAGATGCACAAACAATGCACAATGTGGTTGTTCGGCAATTGGCCCCACCTTTTCTTGACACTCATAGCCCTGGCTGAGGAGCAGACAGGTGCGCACACAGGACTGGAAATGGCGCAACGCAGAGTGTGCTGCACGTGCATCTCTTTGCAGCAGCTCCTGCAGATTCAGTCAGTCAGTGTGTCAGGGTAGTCACCCTGATGGGTTGAGCAGAATCAGTCAACATACACATCTTCTGAGACAGCTCTGGATGTCAGCATTGTGTTACATGCCTTGCAAATGGCTCTTGGCAGTGGATAACTGCTACCTGTTCACACGAATTTGCTCCTCGCATGCAATTGCTGACAAGGTCGAATGGTTTTTGCAAGGCAACGCTTTCCTGTGCATTTGCTGTCAGCGACGACACTGCTTAGGGGACAGCCTCGCTGAAAGTCATTGACCATGCTGTCGACACTGACACTTATCGCACGATGGCTGACCTTATACTGAGCTGGTCCACAGAACACCATGGTGACTTCTGGCAGGTCTGCTGAAGCAGGGGGCTGCTTGGGAGGGTGGAAAGCCGGCCACTCTGCGCTCAGCTGTGGCTTGAGCCTCTGCTTACGCGCATCACCCCGAGCCACACACGGGGCATCCCTAAAGGCAGGTGCAACCTGCATAGGTAAGTCAGGTGTGCAGTCAGCCATGTCAGCATGATTAATGTACACATAGGCCTGCGCATACACATCTGCAGTGAAAAAGGCAAGTGCCGCAGCTTCACTTCAACATACAGAAAGGCACAGCATGGCACAGCTCAGCACAGCAAAGCACAGCGCAGCGCAGCACAGCACAGCACAGCACAGCACGGCACGGCACAGCACAGCACATACATTCACCTACACATCCACTTATTCATCCATACATGCAGTAGCATGCATCCACTCATACTGCCAAAAGCACAATGCTTCCTTGCTTCGCCTTTGTTTCTTACCTTGAAAGTGCTCTTGAGTGCAGGGAACAGCAGCAGTCTTGGTGCCAGCTTTGTAGACTGGATCTGCAGAATGTGGATTCCACCATGCACCGCTGACCCCACAAAGGGGGTGCACAGGGTCCTGGCAAACTCTGCCAGGTGGAAGGCCCCCCCATCAGCAAGGATGCAAGAGGTGGCCCCCCTCTGCAGGACTGTGGAGTTGACCATGCCACTGACATCTGTCTGTGAAGGCCGCCACTTACCTGCAAAGCATGCAAAAGAGCAGGACCCTGAAGCATGTGCTGATGCTTGAGCAGATGGGTTGCCAGCAAAGACAGACAGAGAGGCGGGTAGGTAGGTAGGTGTATGGGTAAGTAGGTAGGTGGGGGTTGGCGAGCATGCTGATACAGACAATTGGGCACAGACAGACAGACAGACAGACAGACACACACAGACAGACGGACAGACACACAGACAGACAGACAGACTGACATATAGAGACTGGCAAAGCAAGAGCTGCAACAGGGGGAAAGATGAAGAGACAGGCAAATCAAGCAGAAACGTCACCAGATGCAAAACAACTAGATGCAAACATGTGAGATGCGCATTTTTACTGCGTCTCAGGCAAAAGTATGAGTATGAGCTAGCTGGACAGCAGAAACTTACGGAAGAAGGACCTCTCACGCTGCACCTCGTCATCCTTTTGCCTGCCCCCAAGCACCACCACTCTCTTTCCCACATGTGAACCCCACCCCAACAGGCGTCTTGGGAGCCCCGCCATGCCTGACACCGCCCTTTTCGTGGCAGCTGTCTCTGCAACAAAGTTACACGTGATGTTATATGATGCCGGAGGGCCAAGGGCACATGGCAAACAGCCCTGTAAAGAGGCTTACAGGCTGTGTTGAAGTGGCGTGGACTCATGCAGAATAGTCTAGCTTGGCCAGGTCTGTTTGCGGTTGTATGTGTCTAGCGGGGGCTTGAGTCCAATCAGCAAACACATACACAGCAACTACGTTGAAAGTCTGTAGCTGATCAGCAAAGGCACTTCTAGAAGCCGATCAGCAAAGCCTTATTTGCAAGCCAGTCTCAACACACTTACCTTGTCCTCTCGCAGCTGACTCATGCTGCCATTGTCGCCCAAGAGGACTCTGAGGCAGCGCCTCACCACTGAGCGCTGTTGGATTTGCTAGACCGAGTGCAGGATCTGTGTTGGTTCGTAGCAGCAGATCTGCCTGGGAGCCTTCCAGGGCCAGATCAAAGCTGGATGGGGAAGAAGGCTGTGAGTCTAGGACTGCAGCAAAGCGCCGGTCAAAGCTGGGGCGCAGCTTGGAGTCGTCAGTTGCTGTGACGCCTGCAGTGAAACTTGAGCATGGCTACACTCCAGACAATGGGGATGTAAGGGGGACATGGAGGTGGGGGGCAAGAGGGCAAAGGGGTCCATATATTGATGCAATCAATGGGCAGGACAGAAAGCTTAATGCGCCGCCAGACCTGGTTCGGCGCTGCCCACTTGGTTATGCCAGTGGGCACTGCTGCTGCAATGCTTGAATCTCAAGATTGGGGCTTCAATTCAAGCTCAGACTTATGTTGCCTCCTGAAGATTCAACTCAACTCATCTTGAGTCTCAACTAGACTCATTCCACCTCAAAGAAGCAGCTTTGACTCAAATTGTCTGAAGTTGGCTCAAATGTGTCAGGAAAGCAAAAGACAGCAAAGAAACCACTGCCCTGCTTCAACAATGCTAGGGTAGCCGTTACACACCTGTATCTCTCACCCATGGAGATCTGTTGGCTTGCTTTGGCATACGGTCATCACATTTGAGGGTGTGAAGGCGGCCATACACCCTCTGGTAGGTGAAGCCGCTGAGCAGGACTTGTCCCCCAGCAGGGAAGTCCACCAGAGCCTCAGCCAGGCTGACCACATCCCCTCGATATTCCACCTGCCTGGTCACATGATGCACCTGAACACAGCCGATACAGTGTGGGGTGGGGAGTGGGTGGACCCGGAGCGGGGGGGGTACTGGCAGTGTTCCAGTAGATAGTGGTAGCAGGAGCGCACGTAGTCCTGACTCCCTGCAAAGCAGCTGGCATCTGCCAAGACTTGCATGCTGACAACATAGGGTGGTATGTCTGCATTTGTGGTAGGTAAGTTGTTTCCCTTCATTATGACAACTGGCACTGCAGGCGCATGACAATGCGCTGCCAGTCGCAGTGTGCCTTTGGCATGCGCCTGGAGCATGTCAAAGGTGCACGGCCATGAGTTAGTAGCATACAGTTTGTCTACGCCTGTAGTCGTCACAACTAGAGCCTGTGTAACCCAGCAGCAGCACGAGGGATCAACGCCCCTGAACGGCAGCATTGAGTGGCATGATTGTCCTCAGATGCACATGCATGACTGCACCTCAGCAATGACCGAGCATGTGAACCTCAGCATGCATGTCCATGCAAAGCAAAACTGTTTTCCATCTGCAGTGCACCGCAGCAGTGGCAAACCTGTAAAGCGTCAGGCACCCCAGTATGCATGGCCATGCGCACTCGCAGCCCTTTGAACAGCAGGGCCTGCTTTGCAAGGGACTTGGGCGTGTACTCTTCCTTAGCGTCTGCCTGCGTTAGCAGCGGCTGAGGCCAGGGCAGCATCAGCAGCTTGTGCTGCGCCTCCAGTGCCCATGAAATTGCATCGATAGGGTCGTGAAAGGCCATTGTGAAGGCATCTCCTTCTGTTGCTACCTGTACCGAAAGGCTTCACAGGAGGGTGTGAAAGACAGAACAGGAAGCTGGGAAGGCATAAAGACAAGGTGTGGAAGCTAGAACAGCAAGGTGCGAAAGGCATAAGAAGAAGATGTGAGCAGCTAATGGAAGGTGTGCTTGCAATTAAGTCTGGTGCATACAAGATGCTTGCATCCTTTGATGAACAGGGTCCAGCACATCTGCTGAGCCTGCAAGCAAGCCTGCTGTGCACACACAAAGATGTCCTCTTCATTCGCATATTGCAGTACACGCGCGGCATCGTGCTTGGTGGGCATAAGTGCAGTCAATGGTGGAAGCACGCATGCAGTGCAGTAAAGATGGCCAGCTGACCTCATAGCCATGATGCTGATGAAGCACGGCTCTGAGGCAGGCATCATGCATGTCCAGAGCCTCATGCATCACTTGGGGGTTCCTGCACAGCATCAAGACATGATAAGTCGTAATATACTCATAACGATGACGATAATGATAATAATAATAACCATAAAAGTAAAAATGAAGTTGATGATGATGACGACGACGACGACGACGACGACGATGATGATGATGATGATGATATGATGATGATGACGACAACAATGCTTTCCAGCTCATGCTGAGCTATGCCAGGCAAGTCTTGTATCTCCGAAGGAATCTGTTCTGAGCATCAAAACATGGTCAGCATGATCAGCACTGTGCTGCAGCCCTTTCATGGCATGCTGAGACCCTTAACACAAGACAGTCTGGCATCAAGTCACAAGAAAGCAAACAACTTGTTGCTGGCTACATGCTGATTTGTTTAGAAACTCCTTGGATTTGATGTTTCAAGCTTCGCTTTGACGGCTATGTCTGTTGTCGTGACTAAAGCTAGCCTGCTGCATGTTAACTGCCTCAGCAAACTGGCTTTGATGGCGCTGGGTAGCAGCAATGGTCTGTATCTGACACAGATTGGGCATTACTAGCTGCATTACATGGTTGATTGGAACATCAGACAGCTGTTTGCATAACACAATGATAAACGGTACATTTGCTCAGAGCGCAGCGGGTTCAGCTCAATAATACCTGGCAATCTGTCAAAGTGAGCATGGCTTACCACTCCCAAAGCTTAGAGGAGGCTTGAACATCAGTCATTACCAGCGTGATCTCCTTCGGGAGTAGCCCCATGTCTTCTGCCAAATCAGGATGTAGAGTCCCCGGTGCATGCCTGTTAGCATAACATCGCGTGAGCAGCTGCATATTGAATCCATTTGCACAGTGTAGGATGGCAGCGCAACATAGTGCTGTTGACATGATGCCAAATGATTGTTTCAGGACATGGGCTGTGCTGTGCTGTGCTGTCCTGATACCATGCCCATGAGGGTCCTGATGCACCTCAAGCCCAGCCAGCAGCCAGGACTGAGATAGGCATAGCTGCAGCATGACAAGTGCGTGAGGCACAACAGAGCATCATGCTGCTCTGATACATAACCCTACACACAGAAGTTACAGTATACAAGAAGGCATGACATGTGCAGCGTGCATGCATCAGCGTGTGCTGCTACATGATGAGTGCTGCTACTTGATCTGTAAAGTGTACAATGCTTGTGCATTACCCTCTTTTGATGCGGTTCAGCCTTGCATTAGCCAGCTCAGTCATGATCTGGCGGCCTCGGCATACCAGCAGCAAGAGCAGACCCAGAATGACCCCACACACCACGATTCCTATGGGAATGTACATGGCCAGCAGCACAGACTTTGTCCCCTCACACTGCATACTAATCCGCCCTGCAGCAGCAAGGTCCACTGACTTGAGGAACGACATGTGGCTCACGTGTACATGGTGAACTCAAGCAGGCAGAGGCAGTGACTCGTCACTCAAGACTCAAGAGCTCATGGGACAAAGCTGGAGACAGCCAGTGTGGAAGCTTGCACTGCCACACAACAAGGCTATGCTTTCTTTGTGTGGGGCCACAACATACCAACCGGGCAAGGCAGCGCTGGTGACACTTCACCCAAATGCATGTTCCAGACATGAGCGTTGTACAACTTTCAGAGCAGCAGCTGAGAGCGGTGGAGGGCAGCCTGAGAAGATGTACGCCAGGCTGCAGTTACAGCATACACCCTTCTGATGAAGCAAGGTGTTTCCTGTCACGGGATTGAGGGCGCTCACGGTTGCGCAGCTTGAACTCTTCAATCTTGCAACCAAACTGCTGTACATGCTTGTAACGTGCTGTGCTGCATGTAACATGCTGAATGCGACGTGCTACCAGCAAACTCCTCATCACAGTCAAACAGCGAAGCAGGCAAACATAGCTACAGCAGGCATGATGCATTGTAGCTCATGTCCAGGTAGACAGTCATCAAGACAAGGCGGCTGACCACACCTGTTTCACTAATGGTGTAGACGTTGTCATATCCTGCAGCGCAGCGACAGCCCACAAAGCTGAAAAGGCTTTCATCGTAGCCCGTTGTTGTCACAGCTGTGCTGAAGCCTTGCTTCATCAGATTGCTGGTGGTCTTGAACCCCTCATCAGAACACCCAAGCGCCTCAAACTGTGGTGGGGGTCCCCTGGGGGGTGGCCCGCCCATTCCGGGGCCGCCCCCACCAGGGCCCCCTGGGCCACTCCCACCAGGACCCCCTGGGCCACCCCCACCGGGGCCCCCTGGGCCGCCCCCACCGGGACCCCCCTGGGCCACCCCCACCTGGCCCCCCTGGGCCGCCTTCAATGGAGGCTGTCAGGCCCAACACTGGAGGACCTTCCAAAGCTGGGGTGTTGGCAGTGGCATTGAGGGTGGCCAGTGTCAGATTCTTAGTTGCATCTATGATGCCCAAAAAGGTTTGCAGCTGCACAGCAAAAACTGTCAAGTCATGACCAACCCAAAGTGAAATGCTAGCCAAGCATTCTCCACAAGGGTGCAGCTGTATCTGACAAACATGTTGACCTTCATACATCCTGTTTTGTTCTGCTGTGATTGAATTTTGATCTACACATCAGGTGGAGGTATGTTCCAGGGAAGTCCTGCAGTGAATACAGTGGTGGTGGTAGCCGGACCAGCTGTGGTCATACTTAGTGGGCCAATTACTGTTTGGGGCGTAGGTGAAGGTGGGCTGTGGCAATGTGGGCAAGGTAGGCTAGCTGGCGGACATTGTACCATTATACCTGTCACATACCCTTTGCTTGCTATACACAAAAGCACAGAGAAGATATTTGACTCAGAGAGGTGTGACAGCTAGCACTGCTGTGTTCACCTAGTTGGCGCCAGGTGTCCTAATATGTGACGTTTGTCAATGCCCAGGTGAGATGAAATGCAAGGAATAGCATTTGCTGGCTCATGAAACAACATGGGCACTTGCATCACCTGGACCAGCTGGTTTGCCATGGGCTTGACAGGCCTGCGATAGGCCACAGAGGGGCACATCAGGTTTGTGTAGTGGTCTGCAGGTCGGGGCTCACAAAACTGCCAAACGTCCGGCAGGCAGCCTGTCATGTTGTCTGCAGCCATGTTGCTGCTTCTGCCTGCATTCACCACCTGCAAAGGCAATGTGCATGGTGACTGATATGTTTTCACATGGGGCTCACGCGGGACTTTTCTGCACTCATTTGTTCCAAACTATGTAAATAATGATGCTGCTGCTAAGATGCTTCCTGCTTAGGAAGGCCACCCCAATACATCAGCGATGATCTTGTAGCTAGTAAGCACGAGGCAATTTGGCTGCCAAGGACTCCACTCATGCTGGGGTGCACCAGAGATCGAACAGTCATTGCCTGAGCGTTGACAAAAATTGTTGTTCGCATAAGCTGTTCAAACATGATGTGATAAGGGTGTTGAGGAAGGGAGGCACCTGCCCATACGTTACAGCACTGTGCAAAGCTGAGAGGTGTGTAGCATTGCACTGCACCAGGCTGGTGCTCTGCAAGCTCAGGCTGGTCATCTTGGAGGAGATCTGCCGGCCTAGGTTAGGCACGCTCCCTACCAATGCCTGCATGCACACATATCCAAGCTTCTTGTCAGCTCTGTCATTGTCCTGAGCACTGGACACGATCATGACAGTGACACATGCAGACCTTCCATCATGTCAATGGTCACCTCTTTTGGACAAGTAGGCTCAGGCTGGGTTGCATGATGCTGTGGCTTGTTTGTATGGTGTCAATAGTGTCAATAGTGTTTAATGTAGTTGAACACCAAGTTGTGTAGCTCAAGAACTGCTGCTGTCTGGATGTCCACGCTGTGGAAGCCCACACCGCACCAGTGCAGAGACTGCTTGTTCCGTATCGAAGGCTGCTTGTAATGGAGATGTGTATGTAGCCATCACCTGACTAAGCCATGTGCAGACATTGATAACAGACAGCCGTGGATTGCCATGACAATCAATAATGCATGCACAACGACAAGACTTGTCTGTTGTGCAGAGGTAGCAGCTCAACAGCAATACACAGACAAGGTGAAGCCATCAATAAAATGTGTTTGAATGAGACTGCAGGATAGGATTACTGGGTTGTCATCCAAGATCAAGGTCTGCAGATCCACCATTGATGTAAAGAAGGTAGGCGGTATGCTGCCTGTCAAATTCATGCCTGTACAACACACATGCATGTGATGACACCTGGCAGCAGCAGCGGCAGCAGCAGCGGCGGCAGCGGCAGCAGCAGCGGCAGCAGCAGCAGCAGCAACAGCAACAGCAACATGCTTATGGATGACTGGTGAGCACAGACTGACAAGTGCCTGACAATGACCAACCTGGCAGAATAACAGCTGCAACAGATTGGGGACTAGAGCAGTACTGATTCAGCAGGTCACCCTGCGCAAAAACATCATGATAGAGTCTGTTCTGCATGGCATACAGCGCAGCATGACAGTCTGCTGCTGTGCTTGAACAGTGTGAACAGTGAGCCGACGAGACACAACGTACCGAAGTCTTGCAGCACACTACGCCATACCAGCGGCAGTAAGACACATTGCTGCCCCATTCAAACTTCAGCAGCAACTGCCCAAAGCTCAACCACTGCTGCAGCTCACAATTGATAGAGAGTGCAGGCAGGTTGTAAAGGTCGGTGACTAAATCAGTGGGGAAAGGGCTGGCAATTGTGAGAGACGAGTTGGCAAGTCCATGTCCTGCATCCTCTAGCTCAGTAACTAGCTGGAGAAAGCGCCGGCGCTCTGCACTGCTTATCAGCTGCTGAGCCCAGGTGTCCCCTCCAGTGCTGTTATAGAGTTGCATCAAGGCTGTGCGCTGGTCTGTGGCGTCCAGGTCTGAATAGTACAGTGCTCCATAATTTAGTAGGTCTGAACACCTCTCTAAACTTGGAGCAGCACCTGCAAACATGGCCACAGATTTTGCTGTGTTGCAATGTCTGTGATGGCGGGCTGAAACTGCCTACAACAGACGGAACGGCTTCTACCTCCATAGGGCAACAGCAGGATAGCCGTAGCACATGCGAAAAGAGTGAAAAAGCTGGCCTGAGAACCCAGCATATCCACACGCATCGGCAGGAAAGCGCTTTGACTCACTGGATGTCATTTAGATGCTTCAGAGTCACAGACACAGTCATTGCCCTGCTTGCACTGTGGCAATCGAACAGGCCAAACTCGGTTTGATAATAAACCGCCTGTCATTGACACCTGGGACGGCAGAAGGAACACACACAGATCACTCCATCTCTGTCTACAAGCAACGTTCTCAGGCCGCCTCACGTGCGTGCAAGCGGCGACCTTGACATTCGAGCAGAGAGGGCAACAGAGGACGGGCAATGGGATGACTGATTGGCTGAGCAATGACTCATTGATCAAGAGAGCACCCAGCATGTCTGAAGCTTGTAAAATTCTTCTTCTTCTTCTTCTGCATTCAGTGGGTTTTCAGATGCCTCGCGTGCATGATGTGGTGCCGTTGTTGGATGTGGATGGTATTGTTGAGGCATTGACTGAGCGGTTGCAGAGTACAGGATCTGGCGGTCTGTATTGTCCTCGTGCAACCCCCAGTCAGGGTGTTGTCTCGTGCACATACGAGCAGTGGTTCAGGCCTTTCAGCACACATACTGTTTCCCCAGACAGCATAGGCTATGGCAATGTATGCTACCATTAACAGCATGGGCAGACACACACTATTTTGGCTTGCAAAATGGTGTTGTCATGTTATAGTGACTTGTCTATGACAAGTCCTGTTTTTGGTCGTCGACGTGCAATGATGTACAACATTGATTGTGTCAGTAGGTCTAAGCAAGTTTCCACATATTTTTGATAACATGCCTGTTATGAGTTGTATGTGGCATCACAGAGACGTTTCTCTATGATATTGACAGTCTGTGCGCGCCCCCCCCCCCCCCCCCCTCTCGTTGGCATTGACGGTCTGTTGGCCCCATTCGTTCATTCATTCATTCATTCATTAGTTTTAGGGTCTTTGGGCCAACCATGACCATTTGACCAATAATCTGAACTGAAACATATAAGCAAACAAACAAACATCTAATCGAATTGTCTTTGGTGCACTCATGTTCGTCAACAGAGTGGCAATGATAGCTGGAGATGAAAGACTGCCACTAGTGCTGCGGCACCTCTAACACCAAGGACTTAATGTGATTGATCAAGACCCTCTTCTTCATCGGAGCTGCACCTGTGCTGCATAGGGAGACCGGACCGAGCATCGATTGCTTCCTGCCCTGCGACATGTCAGGACCTGACATTCTGTTCACCTTGCGCAACAACTTCTACCTGGGGGCATATCAAGCAGCTATCGCAGAGGCAGCTGATCTTGAACGGCTTTCAGAAACGGACGCGGTTGAGAGGGACTGCTTTGTGTACCGATCGTACATTGAATTGGGCAGCTTTGAGGTCGGTGAGATCCTTGGCTGCAAATATGTATTGACAAGGAAGTCATATCTGACCTTTGTCCCCATGTCTGACTGAGCTGTGCGTACCGCAGCCCATACTGAACGAGGTATCGCAGCAGTCCGCGTCCGCTTTGAAAGCAGTCCGGCTCCTTGCAGAGTATCAAGGCAAGAAGTCAGACAAGGTATGTAAATGATCGGCTTATGTTACATAGGAACAGTCACAGGTTTACAGCAGCAGCAGTCTGTATGTGCACACCACTGGAACTCAGGTAAGAATACTCCTGCAGGATACGATACTTTCCACAATACAAGACTGGGCTCAGGAGCCATCCTACAAAAACAATGCAACTGTGCTGCTTGTCATTGGCCTCATCCATGCTGCAGAGGATAACTATGTGGAGGCTTTGAGAGCCTGTCATATAGGCGTTAGTCTAGAGTTGTGAGTGCAGTCTTTCCTGAATTGCTCATCGTGCCAAGCTTCTGCCTGTTCAAGAGCATCTGGTAACGCTGTTGCATTTGCAGGCGTGCTCTAGCTGTTCAGCTATATCTGAAGATCGACAGAGTACAGCAGGCTGATGAGCAAGTGAAGGTATGCTCGCCATCCTGCATTTGCTCGTGCCGGTGTTTGCTTATTTGCTTGTTAGGTACGCATGCAATTTGCAACACAATCAGTGTTTCTGCAATGCCCGCAAGGGCGACATCTCCCTTCCAGGTGTTTGAGCAATGTCTGTCAAGTCGGCCAGGATTTTTATCTTCAATATACGCTCTGCTGTCTCAGCATGTCAGCAGCACATGATGACTCAACCCAACCTTTTGGACACTCTCAATGTCACTGCATGCTCTGCTGTGCTGCAATGCCAGCAGCACATGATCGCTCAATCCAACTTTTTGCACTGTCTTGATGTGAATGCATGCTCTGGTTGCAGGCAATGTCAGCCACAGATGATGACTCCACTCTGACACAGCTGGCCACAGCCTGGGTGAACCTGTACCTAGGCGGTGCTAAGGTAGAAGAGGCATTCTTCATCTTCCAGGAGCTGGGTGACAAGTATAGCTGGACGGTGAGTCTGCACACCATCCCAGCCACACAAACGTAATCACATTCACATGTCAACACTCAAACACTCTTTGTCTAAAGCCGTCAGGGGCTGACGCAGGCCCATGCAGTAAAGTCAGCATCTGTTCTGCAACTGGCTAGACGAATCTTCCAGTCTTCAGTCTGCCAACTCGTCTGACAGCTGCATGCCTTGAAACACATCTGCAGTTGGCATTTCTGTTTGACCTATGCTGCATGCCTGGTGGCTGTGTCTCTTGTAAGCGTACGGCAGACCCCAACAGAGAGTGTTTCTTGATGTGACTGTTGCTGTCTTGTTGTGCGATAACTGCAGCGTTACACTGGACTGTGGCTGTCTGTCATCTCTGATTGACTGAACTGATTGAAAGGCTTATCTGGCAGATCAAGATCAACAGACTGGAGGTCTGCATGTGATATCTTGATCGTTAGGCATGCAGTTCCGAGCTCATCTGCTGTCTGTACATTGGTATGATATGTTGAGTCACGACGCATGTCCAGACCACAGATGATCTGGAGCCCACATGCCTGGGAACGAAGATCAACATGGTAAGTACAACGACATGAACAAGGAGCAAAACCAATGCAGCCAAGTCACGAGCGCGCTGGTCTTCAAATCCTAGTCTGCCGCAGGTATAAGTGACATGTCCCTCATTGACTTCTGCTTCAGACCAAGACTTGGACATCAACTTATCCAAGCTGAGCAGTTGCCTGCACAGCTTCTAGCTGGGGCTCATGCAATACAATGGCTCATGTGTTGCACGACCAACTCACTGTCGTCAATCACGGTAACTGATGTGACTCGGTCATCTCTCACACCTGAGCCTGGCACGGGTGTATTTGCTGTTGTCACTGAAGCTGTTACGTGACCCTGCCTAGCAAACATGCAGAAGTGAACCAGTGAATGCTTGTTGTTGCTGTTGCCTGTAGAGCCGGTTGCTGAATGGAAGCGCTGTCTGCAACATGCGCATGGCCCGCTGGGAGGAAGCTGAGCAGCAGCTGATGGAAGCATTTGAAAAGGATGTCAAGAATGCTGACACCTTGGCTAATTTGGTGACGACATGCTTGCACCTGGGAAAGGCAGCTGCCAGATTCAACTCGTGAGTAACCACATAGTTCTTTGTATGCTGCATTTGCATGCATCATCTGCTCAATGCGAGCATCAACAATGGTGTTGCAAGGTTTGTACACTTTTTTGGGAAGGGGTTCTCAGCTTTCCTGCAACAACTTTAGCCACCAAAAGACTTTCATCTGTCAGTCAGAGAGGAGCGTTGTGTGTTCCAGCATCACCAACATGTCAGCAGATTATTAAAGTTCTGGGCGCTTATGGTCATACCTGTCTTGTGTGCCTGCAGGCAACTCAAGTCAGTTGCGCCAGGGCATGTATTGGTGCAGAGGAGTGAGAATGCAGATGAGGCCTTCAGAAATGCAGCATCTGCTTTTGAAGTCAGCGCTTGAAATGCATGTTACTTGAGTCAGTCAGCGACACCTAGATATGGCTAGTTTTATACACACGTGCAGGAGTGTTGCGCAAAAAAGCAGTGATCTGCTTGTTTGCAAAGACACCTTATGGAAGTCGTGCATGTGTCAGACCATGCAAGAGGTGACGGCAATACTGTACTTGTTGACTGACAAAGTCTTGTAAAGACAGCTACTGGAGTGCTATACACGCAAAAGAGTTCAAAGCTTGAAGAAGAAGAAGAAGAAGAAGAAGAATTTTACAAGCTTCGGCCAGCCAACAAGGCTGATCACTTGTGCCAATTATGGCAATAATGTCATATGTTCATGAAGTCTAAACAGTCTATGACATAGTTCAAAACCCCCAGGTGGTCCTGCTGAGCGAAAAAGGAGCGCATGGTGTCAGTGCAAGGTGTGAACAGGTCTGCACGCTGTTGCCTCAAAGGAGCCAGGGCAGCACACTCAAAAACCATATGCTCTTCATCGCCAATAGCACCACTGTTGCAAGCCAAACAAACTCTGTTAGCCCTGTCTACATGGCCAGCACCAGCCAAACGGCCAGTAGCAACCGGTAAGCCATGACAGCCCAGCCTAAACTGCAAAAAACGCTGCATGCGCCTTCCAGAAACAGGAAGCTGACAATACCTTCTTCGTGGGCTGAAAGGCCTGAACCACTGCTCGTATGTGCATGAGACAACACCCTGAGTGGGGCTGCACGAGGACAATACAGACCGCCGGATCCTGTACTCTGCAACCGCTCAGTCAACGCCTCAACAATACCATCCACATCCAACAATGGCACCACATCATGCACGCGAGGCATCCGAAAACCCACTGAATGTAAACATGCTGCCAATGAGCCAGCCATATTGCAAGCACCCCCTTGAAAGGCATCGGCAAGGTTGTCCAGACAGACAGTATGGTAGAGGGAACCAACAGGAAGACCAGCCAAACTATTCCAAAATTGCAGAGTTTGGCGCCACCAAAACACTTGCAAAGGCAAGAGGCCCAACTCTGTGAGCAAAAGCTTGCGAGGAGTGGATGGCAAAAGACGGCAAATGGTCCTGAGGTAGTAATCATTCAAGCGTTGTAATGCAGCTCGAGCATCATTAGCAGCAGCAAAACGAGGCTATGCATACCCCAGACCTGACACCCATACTGTAAAACAGGCACCAGGATAGCTTGCAACAAATGCAAATGCAGGCTGATGGTGTTGCCACATTGAAGCAAAGAATGTCGCCGTTGAACAGCCGCCCAAGAGCCACCAGCCTTCGACTTGATTGGCGTGATAAGGTGCGCAATAGAGCCTGACTGGTGGAAATGAAGTCCCAGGTACTTGAAGGTGGCAACTTGCTCAACAGGATTGCCATTGCATGTGAAGGCCGCAACTGGTGCAGGCATGACTGACACCACCATGACCTTTGTTTTCGGCACACTAATCTCCATTTGCAGAGTAGCGCAGTAAGCAGCCAAGGCATCAATCAGGGCTTGTAGTTGTTCCGGCGAGGAAGCCAAGAGACAAATGTCATCAGCATAAACTAGCTCCCTGAGCCGCATCTGCAGAATCTGGATTCCAGCCGTAGGAACGGCAGTCTCCAAGTAGCGGTGCAGGCCATCAATGAAGAGGCCAAACAGGGTGGCGCTAAGGGGGCAGCCCTGCCGCAACCCCATGGAGGGGGTTTGGCTGTCCCCAGTGACTCCATTGACCCTCATGGAGAGCAGGCACCCATCATATAAGGACTGTATGGCGCCCAGCATGGCGCCTTGCACCCCCAGCCGGCGAAGGAGATCCCATAGCAGCTGCCATTGCACCCGGTCATATGCAGATTTGAGGTCCACAAAGCAGAGATACAATGGAGACTTGAGGCGTCTATGCTTGTCAATGACGTGCTGCAACACAAACGTCTGATGGATGGTGCTGTGCTCTGGTCTGTAACCTGCCTGAGTGG
>JAYKYS010000101.1:0-80260 GCA_036924285.1 Asterella californica | reverse complement strand
TTTGGGAGCACATGGGGCGGACTGGCTTGTGGCAGTTAGGGATCACATCCCAGGGGACTCCTTATTCAACAAGAGGATCCTGGATGTCCTGAATGCTCATGCTGCAACTGCTGGTACGTCTGTACCAATTGATCTAACCCTTGCTTCTGCATCTCCTACTTTTGGTACTTCCTTTGCTGGCACTCCATCTCGGCGTGTAGCATCTGTACCTACTGCATCTCCTTGGGCCTCTCCCTTGCCTTCTTCTCTTTCTCTTTCTACTGCCAGACTTGGCAAACCTTTCAAGGCAGACTTGCCTAAGCCTGACTATTTCAGGCAGCTTGATGCTTCTGCTGACATTGGCCGTTGGCTGCGTCACATGCATGAGTATCTCTCTCTCATAAACTATGACCCTGCAATTTGGTCAGTTGTTGCCAGCCAATTTCTTGGTAGAGCTCCTAGAGATCTTTGGGACTCTTTCAAGGCTAAAAACAATATTGTCTCTGCATACCCTTGGCCTGAGTTTGAGGCGTGGTGTATTGCTTCCTTTGATCTCCATGATTCAGAGAAACAAGCTTTGACTAAGCTGATGTCTCTGCGTCAAACTGCATCTGTGGCTGAATACAAGGCTGCTCATGATGTTCTTGCTTCTAAATCCAAGTTGCCTATAGCTCAGCGTCTCCTCTATTGGGAGCAAGGACTCAAACCTGAGATCAGAGCTGAGTGCAAATTGGATCCTCTTACCCACAAGGCTTACTCTAGCTTGTCTGCTGCACAACGCCACGCTGGCAGGCCGCATGGCATACATGGCAACTGCCATCTCGCAGCCTACCTGCTTTGTCAAAGGCTGTGGACGTGTGCATGTTTGGGGGCGCTGCCCTACTTTGGCCCACAAGGTCTGGGCCGAATCTCACAAGGTAACCAAGGAATAGCAATCAACTCCCTTTGTTGAGGCTTGCAACAGGGTTCTTCACCCGCATGTTGCTGCCACTCAAAGCTCTGGCTACTCTAAGCGGCTAATGCCGTTTCTTGCACTCCTTCTGCACCTGACTGGCTTTGGTCTGAGCACAGGCGCATTCTGCCTACTGTGTTTGCTGAGATCTAAGCTTTGTCAGGTCGCACTTTCACTTTGGATGCTGCTACATCTAACTCTGGTGACAACACACACTGTGCTGATTGCTGCAGCCCTTCTAACTCTTTCTTGGCTCAGCCACGCACTGGTCATATTTGGATCAATGCGCCTTTTACTCAACTTACTGCTTTTGTGCAGCATTATCTGCATAGTAAGCAGCTGTCTCCCGACAACACATCTGCATGCATTCTGGTCCCTGGCTACCTTCTTCCTGTCTTGAAGCCCTTGTTGTCAGGCATGCGCCTGCTCAAGCGCTTCACTAAGGGTGCAGCCATCTTTGATCAGTGTGCACGCTCTGGCAATGCTTCTACATCTCCTGGTGTGCATTGGCCTGTCTACATCTACACTGATGTGCCCAGTGTTGCACACGCTGCTTGTGACCAGGGTGTCCCTACGCATGGTCTGCATAGTGCCACTGTCATATCTGCAGCTTCTCCTGACATCTCTGACGAGCGCCTTGCAATGCTGTTTGAAGGTGGCTTCTTAGAGGGGATGGCAACTGTCATGAGGCTCCAATCCTGCTGGATTCAGGTGCCAGTTCTAACTTTGTCAGTCCACGCTTGTTACAGCAGCTGGCGATCTCTTTCAAGCCCACCTCTGCGAAGCTCAGATTGGCCAATAACTCTGAGTCTCCAATCTTGGGGAAAGTCAGGTTACGGTTTAAATTGCAGAACTTCACTGCTACGGTTTCTTGCTTTGTTACTGACTTGTGCAGTGACTTTGACTTGATTCTGGGTAATGGTTTCACGGTTAGTCATATGGCTACTTTGGACTACGCCAACTTTACGGCCTCTTTCCGCAGAGATGGCAAGCTTTACACTGTCACACCTAACTCTGTTTTGAGTGACCGTGATACAGCAGTTCCTGAGCAGTTGCCTGACGTTGAGGTTAAGCGTCCTAGTGTTTCTGGCTCTTCTTCTACTAGGGGGAAGGCCAGCAGCAAACTTTGCAATTCAGCAGATCAGCAATCTGCATTCATTGCTATACTTGGAGATGCTAACCGTAAGCACTTTCTGAGCTGTGCTCAAGCTAGACGGTCTATCAAGCGAGGCTGTCGCTCTTTTCTGGTTCTGGTGAGCCAAGCTGAACTTGAACCTACACTTGCAACTGCTGGTGTATCTCACTCTACTTCTGCAGATTCTGCTGCTGTTGATGATGCTGAGCATGCTGATTTGCATAAGAACACTGACATTGCAGCATGATTTTGCTGATGTGTTTGCACCTCCTTCTGGCTTACCTCCTGATAGGGGAGTTGAGCATGTCATTCCCTTACTACCTGACTCTCAGCCTCCCTTCCAGCGCATGTACAGGTTGGCCCCTTCAGAGTTGCAGGAGGTTCAGCGGCAGATTACTGATTTGCTTTCCAAGCAGCTGATTGAGCCTTCTACCAGCCCTTTTGGAGCTCCTGTCCTCTTTGTCGAGAAGAAGACTGGGGAGCTCAGGATGGTTGTTGACTACCGAGCCTTAAACAAGGTTACAGTTAAGAACCGCTATCCTCTTCCTCGCATTGATGACTTGCTTGACAAGTTGTTTGGTGCAAAATCTTCTCTTGCCTTGATGCTGCTTCTGGCTTTCATCATATTCTTTTGAAGGATGCTGATAAACCGAAGACTGCATTCAGGACTCCTTTTGGTCATTATCAGTTCAGGGTACTGCCCTTTGGATTGACTAATGCACCAGCTACATTTCAAGCGGTCATGAACAACTTGTTCAACCCTCCTAAGTACTGTGCTGATGGTAGTCTAAACCCAAAGCACAAACTGTCTGAATTCTCTTGTGTCTTCATTGACGACATACTTGTCTTCAGTAAGACAGCTGCTGAACACAAGCAACATCTCCAGGCAGTCTTGTTTGAGTTGCGTGATCACAAACTGCTAATCAAGGCCTCCAAATGTGTTTGGGGTCAGACTGAACTGCCTTACTTGGGTCATATCATTGGCAAGGATGGTGTCAAGCCGGACCCGAAGAAAGTGCAATCTGTGGTTGACTGGCCGCGCCCTACTTGTCTGCGTGAGGTTCAGCAATTCCTTGGTCTTACTAACTTCTTCATCAAACACATTCAGGGTTATGCTAATCTGACTAGGCCTTTGACTGACCTGGGCCAGACGAATGTGCCTTTTGTTTGGAGTGATGAGTGCAAAAATACATTCAATGCTCTCAAGCATGCTCTTAGTACTGCTTCTGTCTTGGCTTTGCCTGACCCTGCAATGCCATTTGAGCACGTTTGTGATGCCTCAGGATTTGGGCTTGGTGCTGTGCTCATGCAGCAACAAAGACCTGTGGCTTACTACTCTAGGAAGATGACTCCCGCTGAGCGCAACTATGTAGTCACTGGCAAGAGTTGCTGGCTACAATAGAAGCTCTCCGCGCCTTCCGTTGCTACCTACTCTCAGGTCAGCAGTTCACTCTGGTTACTGACAACCAGCCTAACACTTTCCTGCAAACTCAGCCCACTCTATCTAGGCGTCAAGCACGCTGGAGTGAGTATTTGCAGCGCTTTCACTTTGTCTGGGTGCATAGGCCAGGTCGTCTCAATGTGGCTGACCCTCTAAGCCGTAATCCCAGCTTCTTAGCGCTCAATGCGCTGCTTGCTGTTACTACCAGGTCAGCTGCAAAGCTTGGTGGAACTACACCTCCTTCTTCTTCTTCTTCTTTACCTACTTCAGCACCTGCTTCAGGCAATAATCCTGCAACTGGTGCTAACAGTGAACCAATCCGTGCACGTACACGCACTGCTGCACGGCAATCTTCTTCTGATGCGCCAGCTGCTGAGCCGCCATCACCTACTTCTTCTTCTTCTTCTGACTCTATGGCAGACCCAGTTGATCTCATTGCTGAGATTGCTGAGGCATATGCTGCTGACCCTTTCTTTGCAGATGAAGCTAACACTGCAGGCATGTCTCATGCTGAGGGTCTGTGGTGGAAAGATGGTCGCATAGTGGTCCCTGACTCCAAGGACACTAAGCTCCTTATTCTTCAAGCTATGCATGATCCCATTTGGCTGGTCACTTTAGCGTCGCTAAGACCTTGAAGGCTATCAACCATCGCTTCTTCTGGAGACGTGCTGCACAAGAGGTCAGTGACTATATTAGACACTGTCCCTCCTGTCAAGCAAACAAATCTACATCTTCTAAGCCTGCTGGCTTACTGCAACCCCTAGAGGTTCCTCTAACTCCTTGGCATACTGTCACTACAGATTACATCACTGGTCTGCCTCTTACAGCCAATGGACACAATGCTATTGCAGGATTTGTTGACAAGCTGACCAAGTACGTCTATGCTGTGCCTTGCAGCAATACTTCTGATGCCGTTGATTGGGCGCACATGTATGTTGAGCATGTTGTTCAGCATCAGGGCTTGTCTGAGGTGATTATCTCAGACAGGGACCCCCAGTTCATCAGCACTTTCAACAAAGCACTTGCTGGCCGTCTGGGCATCAAGTGGAACTTGTCTACTGCACGTCATCCACAAACTGATGGTCAGACTGAGAGAGTCAACCGGGTCATTGAGGATGTCATGCGTCACTTTGTTTCTCCTAACATGCTTGATTGGGATCGCTGGCTATGCTTAGCTCAGTTTGCCATCAACAATGCGTGGCACGAGACCACTCAACAAACTCCTTTCTTTCTCAATCTTGGCAGAGCCCCTTGTACTCCTCTGGACATTTTGCTCCCTAAGACGGGGGATGTGGACAACCCTGCATCTTGCAAATTTGCTGGGAACTTGCAGCAGCTTGTTGCTCGTGCAAGAGGGCTCACCATTGCTGCGCAGCAGAGGCAAAAGCGTTACTATGATGCTAAGCATTCTCCTGCTGTCTTTGCTGTCAATGCTGAAGTCTTGTTGTCAACTTCTGGCTTGCAGCTCAAAATTTCTGGTACTAACAAGCTTGCACCTAAATACTTAGGTCCCTTCAAGGTTCTAGAGTGCATCGGCCAAGTAGCTTACAAGCTCGAGCTGCCTGTCTCTATGAAGATTCATGATGTCTTTCATGTTTCTTTGCTGAAGCGCTATCTTAGGGACAGGACTGGTCGCATCGACCCACCTCCTCCTCCAGAAGTCATTGACGATGAACCTGAGTGGGAAGTTGAGACTATCCTGGACCATCGCCTTGTCAAGCGTGGCCGCAAGAATAAGGTTGAGTACCTTATCAAATTCCTTGGTTATGACACTGCACACAACATGTGGCAGGATAGATATGACTAAGTGTGGGCATCTCGTTCAAGAGTACTGGGCTGGCAAACCAGAATCTGAACGCCTTGTTGTAATGCTTAGCTCACACTTCTCGCGTGCGCATGCAAGACAGCTATTCTAGCTGCTTGTCTCCTCCTGTCTATGCGGCATGCCTATGTTGCGCTCTTTCCCCATGTGGACTATGGGATTCTAGCTCGCAACCTTACTTTGCATATCTGCCGCACACTAGAGCAGTGTCTGTGTGGGTATGTGCAGCTGGTAAAGCAATGTCTGCAAGCATTGATTACACTTCTTGTGCTCAGCCAAGCCAGAAGTTGCTGGTGTCCATAGATTTGTCTAGTCAGTCTGATCGGCTGGCAAAGCAGGTCGCCTTCTTCTTCTCTTGCAGCTTGCTGTGGCTTCTGACTTTGCAGAGCTCAGCTTGTACCTTGCTCGCCCAGGAGGGGGGTGACTGTCACGTGGTGACTCTTTACTCTATTACTACTTGGTTACTAATCCTTACACTATCACTCAACACGTCTTTAGCTTAGCTGAGCAAATCTATTGCGAAGCATAGGCACTTCTTCTTCTTTGTAGCGCTGTGCCTTCAGTGCCACATTCTCTTACCGGCGTTTACTCGACGCCACCTTAGTGGAATCAAACGCATAACGTCACATCCTTTACCATCTCACTCTCACTTAGCAAGCAAACTAGCCTTGAAGACCATCACTTCCATGATTTGCCATGATTGGGTGAAGTGCAATGATGATGTACGACAAACCCCAAAAAAAAAAAAAAAAGTTTGAGTGAGGATTCAGGCACAGGACTTGTTTTCCCTGAATATTTTAAACAATTGATCGAGGGTATTTATGTCTATCCATATCTGCTAGGCGATGCTGCGTATGGTGTACATGTCTATTTGATGCAGGGCTACACTGGTTGTGGCTTGTCCATAGACCAGGAATGGTTTGACAATCAACTGTCATCTGCACGCATGTGTGTTGAGCGGGCTTTTGGTAGATTGAAAGGCCACTGGCGCATTTTGCAAGTCCTCTGCCAGTCTGACAAAATTTTGTCCATATGCCGCATGGTCACAGCTTGTTGTGTATTGCACAGTATCTGTAAGGCTGCCAACGAGACGTGCACCAAAACCTGTGAAGGAACCGGTACTGAACAACAGATGTGGAAAGATGATTACAAGGAGCTGGCTGACGAGGAAGAATCATTAGTTGACACATACAAGACTACACATGATGCTAAACAGATTCAGGCTGCATTGATGAGGCATGTGCACAAGCGTAGACCAGCACACTGGACACCAAGGGATAGGCTTGTAAACTCTTGAGTTTTATTGCCGCCATCAAGTGACTACAAGTCTGCAAGAATGTCCAGTACATACATGTTGCCACATAATCAAGGTTATATGCATGTGTGCAATCACACTCTAGTTTCCCTCAGATGCAGCCCTTCTGGCCATCACACCGTCTGCATCTGACTTGCTGACCAAATCCCTCTTCACCCAGCTTCTCACCACAAAATGGATGCATGTGTCTCCCACACTTGTCACATTTGTGTACAGGGCCAACAACTTGACCACAGTCGCAATGATCAAGAGGAGGAACAGCTGCTGAGGTAGTTGAGGCTGTGGCAAGGTCAATGGTGGTTGCAGGTAGCATTGGCTCCTTGCATTGAGCTGGGGTGGACCACGTTTGGGGCTTGGCTGCTACACTGCTAGGTGTTGCTGCAACTGGACCATGCAATGGTACTTGAGCCTGCTGCTGAGATATGGATGGGGATGGCATGGTAAGCGGGGTGTTTTGCATAGATGCTGCAGCGTGGGTCGGTGCTTTCAATGGAGTGAGTGCGGGATGGCCTAGTGGCATTGGGGGTGTAAGCTGTGGAGCTTGAAGAGCTGGTAGAGCATGCACAAGCTTCAAGATATCTTCTGTTGATCGGTTTCCCATCATTCCCATCATCTTGAAAATTGCTGCGCGCTCCAGGGACTGGGCAAAGCTATGACCCACCTGCACGCAAGCATTGGCAACAATACTGAGCCTGCACAGTAGCTTGGCTGACTTGCTTGTCTGCAGCAGTGTGTAACACAAAAGGGGTGTGCCGGCTTGATGTACATTAGACAGTTATAGTAACGTATCTAGTATGTTACATGGCCCTTTCTGTTTGAGCCTTTGAGACCCATGTGTGCGCACCTTTTTGGGTTGGAGTGCCGACTTGCCCAAGGCCGGGTTCGACCTCACAACCTGTAGATTCGGAAGCGTGCGTGTTTGCCGCGGGGTTATCGGAACGGCTCCGTGAACCATTGTAACACAAAAGGGGTGTGCCAG
This sequence comes from Asterella californica, assembly GCA_036924285.1. Lineage (NCBI taxonomy): Eukaryota > Viridiplantae > Streptophyta > Marchantiopsida > Marchantiales > Aytoniaceae > Asterella > Asterella californica. Next base: position 72,637 of record JAYKYS010000101.1, on the reverse strand, counting down.
CTTGATGTACATTGGACAGTTATAGTAACGTATGTAGCATGTTACACAGTGTCAAGCAAGGTTTGTGCTGCTGTTGTGCAGACAGATTGAAGATGTGTGTCATCCTTGCCACCTGGGCCCTAAAGCTGCAGGTAACTTGAAGCGAGCTACAAGGCTCACCTGCACCATGCCAAATGCCATTTGCTGTGCCATATACTGCAAACCTTGCTGACTTGCCTCACTCTGAGTTGCTTGTCTCTTGGCTTCACGCTGCTGCATACTCTCCACAATGTGCAAAAGTTTGTCAGCACGAGTATCACCGCTACGCTTACGATGCATCTTGTGGCCTTTGTTATAAGGGTCCTTTTGGGCAGGTGCTGGTTCCTTGTCTGGACTAGTTGCTGTGCTGTCGGTCTGTGCAGCACTTTGCAAACTCTGTGATGACGCTGCCGGCATAGTTGCTGTCCTCTGTGATGTTTGAGCATCACTAGCTGTTGTCCGTCCTGCAGAGGCTGCAGTTCCTAAGCTCTGCGTCGTTGGCGCACCGCTTGGGCCTGCTGAGCGATGAGGGGTTGTTGCAGTTCCAGGACCTGCATGATGCAAAGATCTAGCATGATACAACATTGTGTAATGCATGGTGAGAACACAGAAGAAAGCACAGCCTGTTAGCAGGATTTGATATGTCACCTGGCTGCATGAAAGGTCTCATGATCTCTGCAGAGGTCCTGATCTCAGCGCTAGTGAGAGGGTCATTTGGATCTGCTGCATAGCCTGCACAGCTAGAAGGTGCATGTCATACAAGACACATTTCTCTTGCTGACAATGTGTGTTGCGACTGACCTGGGGTGCCATCTTCTGCGAAAGTTTCTTCAGTCACATGCAGGTCTTTGTGCATGGCTCCTGCATGCCCAATGACATAGTGTTGCATACATGTATCATCTGCGTCTGCCCTAAACACCACAATCTTACCTGCCGGTCTAGTTCTGTCCAAGAGTGCTTGAGGTCGGACCAGTGGGTCATGTGACAAATGTGATTCCTCAAGAATCTTGAAAGCTGGAGTCTCTCTGAACTCTGCCCCAGCACCACCGCTTTTGCCCATGCTTTCAATGGCTTTCTGGTACAGCGTAGTGATTGAGGTGACTTTTGATTTCAGCTGAGAAAGCTGACAGAAATCCGGCAGCAGAGAAGGTACCAGCTCATAAGCTTTTTGCTGAAACATTTGCCAAGCCTTCTTCTTGTCAGGAGCGCTCTTGCAATTGCCTTCTAACACTGGCTTATACTCGACCCAAGCTGCAGCGATGGCTGCAGTTTCCCTAGGGGTATACTGACGGCTCGATTTGCGCTGCTTGCTGTCGTCTTTACTTGAGGTTGGGCCTGTCTGCCGACTTTGAGCGCAGATAGACCGGTCAATAAGGGTTTGTTGCACTGGCACTGAACTCACCTGGCCAGCATGCCTGCAGGTGCCACGCCGGGGGGAGGCAGCGCTGTCACGCTGTTGATCTGCGGCACCTGCTGCAATAAGCCAGGCTGAGATTGCTGAATAGACGACAGCAGCTGCGACATCTGCTCAGTAGTCAGTTTCGGATAGCCGGAGTTGCTGCACATCAGGTCATCCTGATCTTGCAAAAAACGAGCAGGATCAGACATCAGCCGTGCGGCAGGCGGCGAGTCAATGCAAGGAATGACAGCCCGGCGTGCGACAACGGAGTGAGAAGTAGCAAGATGTCTACCGCAAAGTTGCTGACCTACCGCTGCCGAGCCTACTTCCCGCTTTCACGTGGAGGCGTGAAAGTCATTTCAAGTCCCAAAAGCTGGTCCTGACTTGCTTTCGGGAATCCCGTTCTTAAAAGGATTTTCGTTCGTTTTTGCATTGGCGAAAGCCGCACGTGGCCCTTGTTATGCCTCGTGTGGACAGGCCCTTATTCCCTGTTCAACTGCATGCTGGCTGGCCACTTCCCTGAACGTCTGTCTGTTGGACTGATCACTGCGGTATACAGGTCTGGCGACAAATCTGACGTGAGCAACTACAGAGGTATCACAGTTGGATCTGTGATAGCTAAGCTGTTTGCAATGATTCTAGAGCAGAGAATTGCGTCATGGGCTGAGGAGCATGCTGTCAAAGCCAAGGGGCAGGCAGGCTTCAGAAAAGACTATCGCACGACCGACAACATTTTTGTTCTACGGTCACTAATTGACAAGCAGCGGCAGACACGACTGAAAGGGAAAGCTGGCAAGCTGTTTTGCTGTTTTGTTGACTTCAGGAAGGCGTTTGATACTGTACCGCGTGCTGTGCTGTGGCAGGTGCTGGAGGAGCTTGGTGTCACTGGGAGAATCTTGGCTATCATCAAGTCCCTGTATGCACACGACAGCGCAGCAGTGCGGTCATCTCAAGGCCTTTCTGAGGTTTTCAGATGCCTCATGGGGGTGAAGCAAGGGTGTCCGCTGAGTCCAACGTTGTTTGGACTTTATGTTGATGGGCTGGAAAAGCACTTGCTTGACACTACTGACATTGCTGCACCCACAATCATGGGAGTTATGGTGCCTCTGTTGCTGTATGCTGATGATCTCATTCTGATGTCTGAAAGCGCAGCAGGGCTGCAAAAGCAGTTGGATGCACTTGCAAGATTTTGTGAAGAGCGTCAGCTTGCTGTCAATCTCAGCAAGACAAAGGTGGTAGTTTTTGAGGCTCAGCACAGTACTGTACCAGACTTTTTGCTGAATGCTGCAGTTGTGGAGAGGGTGGACAGCTACAAGTACTTGGGCTTTGTCTTCCATGCCACCAAAGGGCTGACGTTTGGGACACCATTTCTGGTAGCAGCTGCCAGGAAGGCTATGTTTGCTATGCGGCGGAGGTGTGCACTCCTGGGGATCAGGGATCCAGCTATGCAATGCAAGCTATTTGACACTCTGGTGCTACCCATTCTAAGTTATGCATGTGAAGTGTGGGCTGTGAATCCCAAGGTCGGTGAAGCAGCGGAAGTAATGCATACAGGCTTTCTCAAACAGTTGTTGGGTGTCAGAATGTCCACCACAAGTGACATTGTGCTTGCAGAGTTTGGCCGTTTCCCTTTACATGTTCATTTTTGGCAGCAAATTTTGCGGTACCACAACAGGACAGTAGCATTAGACAATACTCGTCTTGTCAAGCTTGCAATGGTTAGTGGTTGTACGCTGGGAGCAGATCAGGCTATCACAGCAGCAAACAAAGGTTGGCAGTGTCATGTAGAATCTTTCCTTGCACGTCATTCACAGCAGCTTTTACATAAGTTTGATATTTCCTCAGTTGTTGACAGAGAAAAGCATTGGACTGTGTTCAAGTACTTTCAGGATGACAGTCATAGTAGTCTTGTGTTGTTGAGGACCTTACAACCTGAGTAGGTGTATGCACAGTATCTCTCAGACGTCAAGTATTTTTCAAATAGGAGACTGGTGAGCAGGTTCAGAAGTGGTTGCCATGGTTTGCGTGTTGACACAGGACGGTGGGAAAACAGTGTTCACCTTGATAGGAAAGACAGGCTTTGTCTAGTGTGCAGGTCAACATAACATGTGGAGGATGAGGACCATTTTTTGTTTGATTGCCCTCTTTACAGCTCTTTGCGAGCTAGTCATGCCAGCTTGTTTCAGCAAGCCTGCTCAGTTTCAGACTTTTTTACTAGGTGTGAAGCGAACATGTGCGGTGGATTCATCAGGAGTTGCTTTTCTCTAAGGAGCAGTATTCTGAGTTAGTTAAGATGAAGTTGCATGAACAGAAACTTGTCTGTTGGCCCTCAGATGGTCCCAAGGACATTAAACATACATACATACTTAGTCACAGCATGAATGAACCACTGACACTGTTGCGCTTGATCAGCACCGCATATCGGACTGAACAGCGCAGTGCATTGTACGTAGTGTTGAAAATCAGCGGCAGTATTACTGCTGCATGTTGTGAGCTCCTGCGTGAAAGCTGCCCAGTCCTGAGCGATCGACTGCACCAGATTGCCTGCCGGGTACAGCTTAGCTGGTCCTGTCTGTCACGACCCCCTCAGTACACCATCAGACGCAAAATGTTGAGGCATTTTGCACGTCCGCATCTTACACGAGCTCTGATCCAGCCAGTTCTCGTGAGGCCTAGCTGTGCGGTCCCTGCTGAGGCTCGCTCATTATCATATTGTACAAGCTTGCACATGGATTCTCAGCAGTCCAGCAGATATGGACTGTACTGCACACAAGCTTTGTCCAGATTTAGGAGCTCAGGTAGACATGTCTTATCTATTTCCTTCTACCTTGTGCCCCCTCACTGACAGTTGAATTGTGGTTCTAGGAGCTTGGCGATGTATGAGCAAGACAGTGTCAGCAGCTGATCCAGCAGACCTGGCTGAAGACAGTGAGATTGACAGAAAGCAGGCAGCTGCCAATAATGGTCAGTGCAGCTGGATATCGCACACATGCATCCTTTGGCACAATATCACAGTTTTGAGTTGCAAACAAATGCTGCCAATTTGAGACCTGAACGCTGGCAGTGTCAACAATCAGCCAAAGGTGACGCTGCATGCACAAACTGTGGTGACAACAACTACAGCTGCCGTCTCTGGTTTGTAGGTGCAGCGGAACTTCCCGCCAAAAATGACATCATTGACAAGGCACTGACCCTTTTCAAATGTAGGTGTCAGGCGGTGTCTTCACAGATGCTTGAGCGTTTGGCTTGTACATCATGAACTTCTGTGCCTGTGTAGTGCAACCTCTAGAAGCAGATGACAGACCTAAGATCCTGTGCGAGTTTGTTACTCAGGTATACTCAGCTTGCATGCTGCTTGCATTCACCACCTGCTCGACGACTTTTCACTCTTTTTCAAATCACCACTGCTCCTTGAGCAGTCACGTAGCTTCTCATATTGCCATAGGTCTCAGTACTGAGCTTCTTTGCTACTTGTGGCCCTGTAGCTTCCAACATGTCATTGCACAACTCCTAAGCAACAACATGCTTAAGCCTAACATGCCCTCAACCTTTAAGAATGCTAAATACAAATGTTGACAGGCCGTTTTCAATTTCATGTCATGTGGAGCAGTGGCAATGGCCAAGACATATGCTGGGAATGACGCAGCCTTGACTATGGGGCTCATCATGGCAGCACACATGGTGAGAGCAAACATGCATCTTGGCACATATCGGCTGATATACATACCATTTTAGTTGGTCTGCTTAAGTGCCAAAGAGCTCTATGGGTGGAGTTGGCTGAACTCTTACAATCAACTGATGCTTGGCATGTTGAGCTGGTCAAGTCGGCTTGTGGGTTGGCAGATGACAACATTCTGCAAGACATGTGGCCATGCAGGTCTTGTTGCCTATGATGATTTACACAGCTGGGCCTATCAGTGGGGCTCACTTCAACCCCATGGTCACCTCTGTCTTTGTCATGGCAAGGTTGCAGGTTAGCTACTTGCTTTGTCTCCAATGTGTCCAAAGCCCCAAAGCTGGCATGCAACTATGGCAGTCTTTCTAGCAGTAGATGCTGCCACATTGCTTTGAAGTGTATGTGTCCATTTGCCTGTCATATTGTTGCATGGCTGCAAAAGGCTGTGTCAGCAGAAGAATGGAGGCACAGAAGAATACCAATCAGGTGTTGGACTTCTTGTGTAGAGCTTGAGCAGCGGCGTATGCTATGTCATAGCGCAATGCCTTGGCGGCATCCTTGGAGCTGCAGGCGCCTTCTACAGCCTGCCTGGTCAGTGCTGCTCACCAGCATGCAGCTTCAAGCCTCAATATTGTCTGTATTGGCATATGCTCTGCGACCAGTACATTGTCTGCTGAGAGCTGATTCATCCAAATCAAGATGGCAATGCAGCTCAGCTACAGCATGCCATGTATGCAGTCAGGCGCTGCCTGCTCACAGGAACATATAAAGCAGAGCTCCCATCAGTGTTAATGCCTCCATCCAGGTTCTGCATCGCAACTTTTCTGGATTGCCACTTGTTCAGTATGCTTTACATGACATTCATGTAATCATGGTACCACTGGACTGCAGTAAATATGCAAGTGGTAGGCTTTGCTGGGATACAAGGTGTTCCCCTGGACCGCACTGTTGCTCAGGTTGGTTTCCTTTGGTTGGCTTGCTGTCAGCCTGTCCAGTGTTCCCTTGATGCTATGTGCTCCATGTTGGATGATTGTTCTTCTGTTGCACCTTGACCTGAGACCCTCCAACTGGTCATCAAGCTATCTGCTGGTCAAGTAGAGGTATTGCGTATTGCTGCGATATGCAGGCATTCATGGGAGAAGTGTATGCCTCCTTCTTCTTCATATTTATTCTGATGGGCATGGTGATAGACAAGAGGTGCGACACTTGCTCGTATGCGGCCACTAAATAAGAATACTGATGGCAGCTGCTGAAGCTTTGCTTCCTTGGCTTCAAAATCAGCGTACCATGCATCTGCATTGTGATACCTGTATGCAAGGACGGGGCAACGTACCATTCATCTGTGTTGTTAATCTATATTTGTGAACATGCAGGGGATGGGGCAAGCTAGGTCCTTTGGCTGTGCCCCTTGCAATTTGTCTTGACATGTGGATTCTGGGCCCAGTCAGCTCCATGTGCATCAACCCTGCTAGAGCCCTGGGGCCTGCCCTTGTCACTGGGTGAGCTTTGCTTCTCACCTAATGACACGCACTGTTGAATTCATTGAATCTGAATCAAACTGTCTGCTGTGCAGCCTGCTGCAATGATGTGCTGGCCGCTAGATTACTGACGACGAGCTGCACATAGCTGATGTGCTGTGCATTGCATTCTCAGATGCAGCGAGCAAAAAGCTTTCTCAGACATCATAACAGCTGTACTGTACCTCATCAATGCACAAGGCGCCTGCCCTCACCCTAGTGATTGTGTGCCTGCCCTTTCATGCAAATTCAGTTGTTGTCTGCAGGTTCTGGGAGAACCACTGGCTGTGGTGGACAGCTCCGTTTGTGGGAGGACTGACTGCTGGCAAGCTGTACATGAAGTTTTGGATGCCCAAGGATCAGCTACCTGCTGCTGCTAAGGCAGCCTCAAAAAAGCTTGTATGAGCCTTGCATGCTCGACTGCTGTGCATTGAGAAAGTGCAATGCTTGTATATCAATAGAGGAGTGAAGTGAGTCTTTGCAGCTTAGGGTTTGAAGGTCTCAGCAAACATATACTATGCTCAATAAGTGTGCTTGCTTAGTGCATGTTCTGGCAGATTGTGACGATGGTCTTTTAGGCCAGCACTGAAACACTTCGTTCTGTACAGCTCTGCAACTAAATTCTTCATGTATGCACAGAGTAGTGCTCGAGGCCTGTGCTACTGCGATCCTGGAAGGAGATGCATGATGTTTCATTAATCTTCTACATGCAACAACCGTTTACTGACTTGATCTGGCATGAAGTTGCAAGCTGCAAAAAGTGCATTGAAACTATCATGTACGTCTGCTGGTATCAGTGAATAATCTGGAACAGCCACCAAGCAACCACCAGCAATATCATAAATTGCTGAGTGCCTAAACTTATCACAGCGCTGCATGACGTCGGAGTTGCCCAAACATATATTAATATTGCAGCGTTTACAAGAAATACGTTGCAGCATTACACACACTATCTCAACCCGCACCTGCAGGTCTGTACACTAACGTTGCACAAAGCCGACACAGATACAATCAAGGTCTAGTATGGAAGCAGAAGGAATGCAAGTGCCAACAGCCAAGTAAGTACTAATATTTGTGCACAATGCCTTGCCAGATTGAGTCTGGTGTCCAGCCACAGCCTGTTTATAAATTTTCGCGGTTGATCCAGGGGATTAGTGAAGAAAAAAGAAGAAGTCTTTTACAAGCTGCGGCCAGCCAACAAGAATGATCACTTGTGCCAATCATGGCTATCAAATGTTATATGTTCATAAAATTTAGATAGTCTATGACGTAGTTTAAAACCCAGATGGTCCTGCTGAGCGAAAAAGGAGCGCATGGTGTCAGTGCGAGGTGTGAAAAGGTTTTGCATGCTGCTGCCTCAAAGGAGCCAGGGCAGTACACTCGAAAATTATATGCTTCTCATCGCCACTAGTGCAATTGTTGCAAGCCAAACACATCCTGTTTGCCCTGTCTACATGGCCAGCACCAGCCGGATGGCCAGTAGCAATCGGCAAGCCATGACAGCCCAGCCTGTGACCAGGGCGCACAGGGAAGCCTGGAAGAGGCGGCTTGCGTGCCATACCATTCATGTAAAAACCGTTTCCACAAGCAGTCTGTGCCCTGGAAAGGGCTTCTTTGCTGCGCTTCTCTGAAAGTATGCGCATGCGGGGTGGGCAGGATGTTGTGCCAGAGTCACCAGGTCTGTGGGATGCTGCTCAAACCCACAGGTAGCGCCTGCTTCTTGGATACATTGACTGCACTTAGGTCTAGCAGCCAGGCCTCCAACTCAAAGACCCTCTAATGAAGCCTCAAGAGCTTGGGCAGGTGCAATAATCTGAAATGGATCAGTCTGGGTAGCCTGCTCACTGGGCCATGAGCTTTGCTGGTATTGATTACTTTGTTGTAATACTGGGTTGTATGGGACTGGACGCTGAGGCTGTGATGCAAGTTCATAGCAAACTGACTCATGCTTCTGGTCATACTGTGCTGCATGGTCATAGTGGGGTGGCTCATCTGACAGAAATGAATCTGGCTCTAGTCGTTCTTGTGCTGACACTGGAGGTACATCACCTGCACAGCAAAGCATTGAGGCTAGTCATGGCAAGGTCGCTGCACTGTGGTGGAAAAGGGTTGTTGATGCGTCTTACACCTCACTAAACAGTCATCAACGTCGACCCCCCCTTCTGCCTTACATTTCCTTATCTTCAGAGGCAGACAACACATATGCGTGGCCACAGAAAGGAAATCAATTTCATGTGCTCTGTTACCTCCCCACCAAACAGACCGGCGTTTTTATGAAAACTATATTTGGTTCACCTTGACAAATGAGTACTCTCATATCGTGCGCAGCAGGTAACATATGAACATGAAGGATATGCCAAAGATGTACATGACCAACCCACAAGAGTAAGAGTCATCGCCTGATTTGAGTGCTAGAGGCGGGGTCTGGTGGCTGCAGTTGCAGCGCTGCTCAAGCTGCTGCAGTTCCAGCTCCTCCCTCTTCTGTCTTGCAGCATTGGCCTGCTGAATGCACGCTGCAGCTGCAGCCGCCCTCTCTTGCAAGACAACATAAGTCCATATCAGCTGTGCTTTGCATTACAAAGAAAGATGTGAAGCAATGTGCATTTAGGTTGAAGTGCATTGGCGCCAATGATGGTACACAAGCATTGCTTGAAGGCTGCAGTGGGTGCGACTGTTTGCAAAATTCTGTGTGATGGGGGCCATGGTAGTGCAGTCATATCGCTGAAAGGTTGAGAAGCCCAAGTATGCCAACATACAGATTCATACTGGCTGTGTGCTTTTGCCTTGCCTTTGAAATCACAGACTTGTGTTGGTTAAGTACTGTTTTTATGTATTTTGTCTTTGAGTCCTCAGCTGCACTGGCAGACGCATGGAGGTTTCATTGCTCTACAACAAAAACTCAGTGCAGCCACAACTTCAAGTGGGTGGCTGGACATTGTATCCGTATGTTTTATGAAATGACAACTTGCAAAGTTTGACATGCCTCAACACAGCACACTCCAAAGTCAGGATGGGGACTGACAATCAGCCTTGTGTCTGCCTTGCCGACTTTGCATGGGGATGTGACAGCTTATCAAGCGCTTCTCCCCAAAGCCATACTCAAAGTCTGCGCAATGGAAGCCTAGCTGATTGCATGTACATGACATACAAAGCATGTTGGTTGTGATCCTTCAGGCACATGCTGTTGTGTTGAGGACAACACATGCCAAGTGGGGCTGCTATGGTGCAAGAGTTGGTGATTACCGCAATGTCGCTAATTGGCAGCGGCCTAACACTCTGCATGCTTTCAGCAGCAGCAGCCTCCTGGCTGCCCCGTTTGATGCCAATGTTAGACTGGTGCTCACTGGTGTTTCTTGCCTGATCAGGTTCCCAGCTGCTGCCTGTTGTTGCTTCATCACCCCAGCCACCAGTCTGCAAGATCACAAGTGCAAGAGTCAGTGGACTTGTGCAGCTATGTTACGGACTCAGCAGGTGTCCACACCCAGTTGGTATGCATACACTCTGGTTTGAGTACATTCTCCAGCTCAGTTAAACTTGCATTGGCTGCTCATGCATGATGGCAAATCAAAGTAATTTGCTAACGTTGGCTTGCAAATAGCCATGCACAACTTGAGCTGCAACTGCCATGTCCTGCAAGACAATAAATGTGAGCTCTGCTTTGCAATGCGTCTGATCAAGAGTCATGAAGAGTGTGACACATTGAATTGCATCAATATCAGCGATTGCTGAAAAATCCCCTCACAGCTCAATGGATGTTTTGTGTTACAGCCATGCATCTGCACAATGAAGGATTGGTGTGCATCAGCACTGCAGACAAGAAACCATGCTGGCATGCACAACAGTCTCATGTATGTTGTCACCCTTGCTGCGCAGATGACACATTTAAAGACAGTTGCACTTCATGCAGAACAGGTATCACCAGCAATAGGCAAGAGGGATGTAAGGGCACCCTTGACCTCTATTATTGCCGATGACTATGAGGAAATGACTAGACTCAATCACTAGACTCACCTAGTCTCAAGATGAGGCAAACTAGACAATGGTTTTGTCTCTGTTGCACACTTACATGTTGGCATGACATCGATGTCAAAAATTGCAGACAACCTCACCCAAATACTTCTTGTGCATGGAATGCAAGTTGCATTGGTTCCATCAGATGCTGCAGGGGTGGACAAGACACATGCCCACAGGCTGCTCTGGTGACGGAGAAACATGGCTTGATGCTGCTTGGCGCTGGCGGCCAACAGTCTGCATGTACTCAGCAACTGCAGCCTCCTTGATGCCCCTCTTGGTACCCAGACCCTTTTGGCTGCCCTCGGTCTGCCACTTGCCTAGTGCCAGATCATTCCCCCAACCACTGCCTGATCAGGCCAAAAGCTGCTGCCTCCTGTTGCCTGATCAGCCTAACAGCCGCTGCCTCCTGTCGTTTGATCGCCCCAGCCATCACTGGCAGCAGCCTGCAGAACCAGAAGACATAACACGCCTAAACAAAAACTCAAGGTCACACTGAGAAAGGAAATTCTGTGTCAACATATACTGCATGTCATTCCTACACCAGATGATTCTGAGGGGGATCATGCTCAGCAACATTCACATGCCGACACTGCAAATTGCACAGTACACACAAGCTCAATGTTTCAGCTTAGGTATGCCAGCATGCCTACGAGGGGTAAGAGAGTGGTTGATTGTATTGAGCCAATTAATGGTGGCAACACCCCATCCTACTTCTCAGCTGTGCAAGCCAAAGGAGTGTCACAATATTGGGTTTGCAGACAAAACAAGTCCAGAACCAGGATGGCTACAGCCTTTATACTGTAGCTGTCTTGTTTCAGGCCTGTCTTGTCTGCAAAACCAATGTTGTGATACTCATTTGACTTGCACAACTGAACTGCATGTCTCTGGCAGCAGTCATTGGATGGATGTATACATGTATACGTGAACATTCACTTTCAAGCATTTTTGGGTGGCAATGCTAGAGTATCATTGGTGGAACTGCAGGGAGACCTCCAAAGCCTGCTAGCTACAGCAACTCATGTCTGCACGCAGTCAGATTCAACTCAGGAATGGTGTGGCAATAGCGGACTGGCACACTTGCATAGCTTCGCTGAATGCACAAAACGAGCTGTAATGATGCTAGAAAGGTGTGCGAGAACAGTCCAATGTTAGCAAGCTTGCAGCCATGTGTGCTCAACCTGGTGGCAAAGTGCTGCTTGCTGATGCCCAAGATCTGTACACCCTCACAGATGAGAAAAACAAGTGATTTTCTGGTGGGCATGCATGAAGTGACAGAGATACCTGGAATTCAGCGGCCACCTCATTACCAAATTGTCCTCCCTTTACTTTGTAGAGCTTTTGTGAGGTTCCATACCTTGAGCGGTCTCTGTGAGGTGTATCCACCCCCTATGTAACATCCAATGTCTTCACTTGGTGATCATCTTCATTAGCAGCATCTGATTTGTCATGTGCCTCATCAAAATGCTTGCCTTGGACAACACCTGAGATGATGATGCCACCTACGGCATCGCCTGTACAAGCTCAGTCAGTCGCTCTTGGGAAGCACTCAAAGCAGGCTTGCAAGAGGACGCAAACTCAGCTGGCACAGATACCTTGGTTTTACTCTCGAGGTCTACTTGGCCAAAATCAAAATCCAGGTTCAAGGCAAGTACTGAGCCCGAAGAACCAGGACATTGCTTGATGTCAAACTGGCACAAAACCATGTTTGAGGCTGCCACAAGCATTCCAAGTGTGATCACTGTCAAGGACACGCCAAGGACTACAATGATGTGGAGCTGCAGTCCAACAGTAATTTCCCCGCAGATCACACACCTGAAGGCCTGGCAGAAGAGGAATGATAGTTACAGACGCCGTATCAGATGGGGCTGCCAGGTCATCAAAGCATCCATGAGGCTTGGGGCCAAGATCAGATGCTTTGATGAACTTCAAAGTCAGGCCTGCCCCGTGTGACAGACACATTGGGCAGGTGTGACTTTTGATTACACTTTCGCCACTCGCGGTCTCTTGGCAGGGACGTCATGTGCTTTCAGCTTCTGAATCTGGCTGATCATGTGCTGCTGCTTTAGAGGCAACCATGTCTGACAAGCTTGGATGTTTGCCTGCACCAAAGACACGGCGTTGTACCAGTCTTGACAAAGTGATATCAACATTTGCAAGCATCGCTGGTAGTGAAAAGCATCACATTGCCTCTCTACACTTACAACAATGAGGACATGTCTAGTAAGCTTGTCAAGAAATGGATGTAAGTTGGCAAGGCTTATCAGGCAACCCTGATGGGGAAGGAGGTACAATTATGCTTGAGCAGGATTGTACTCTTGCACATGCCAAGTATGTAAGCAAAGCTTGCTCACCTTTGTCTCAAGCTTATGCTTGTCAACAGATGCGTGGAGTTGTAGGGTCTGTTCACAGTCAGCTGCAGCAGCTTCATCTGTGCGCAAGTCTTCCATTTCGGGTGTACTGCCGAGAAACTCCCATCCTCCTCTGAGTTGTTCTGGCATGTGTGACGTTTCTTGCTGCGGTCACTGGTGCTGCTATCTGCATGTGCCCCAAGATAGCTGAAGTTGGCACACTAATACTCTGCATCATCTGCAGGGTGTATGTTGGCAGTGTGCCAGCTTCAGCTATCTTGGAGCTACTGGAATCCATGCCTGGTTCTGCTATTACATCTGCGCCGCCTGACTGGGGCCTTTCCTGCCGCTCCTGTCTGAGCTGCATGTGGCCCTACCAGGCAGTCTTCCTGCAGCAAAATCTGGAGCTTGGGCAGCAGGCGACTGCTGGGCCCCTACATGTGAAGGCGGGGGGGTGGCCAAAGGGGTCTGCCTGATGTACAGCCAGAAGATTACATTCTATCAGTCTTCTGGCTGTACCTGCACACCCCCTTGGTCACTCACTAGCCTTCACAGGTAGAATGCCAGCAGTTGCTTGCTGCAGCTTGAAAGTGGTGTCCTCTAAGCATGTCTCCAGCAAATGGTTGGTGCCAGACACACCAGCATCAGCCACTCTGCCATGCTTAGAGGACATCACTGCTACGTAAAGTGACCGACCGCCCTGTATGCACATGCAAAGCATTGCTAGGCAATGTGACTGGGGCTCAACAGACAGGCATGGCCCAAAAGGGGGGGGGGGGCAATGGACAGTCGCAAGCGGGTGCAGGACAACGCCACAACATCATCATTGTCTGTCATTTACCGCTTTGGAAACGCTGGTACTGAGGGACAAGAGAGATTCGACCCTGAGGAGGGATGCTGAGACTCTCAGCATTGATCATTGGCTTCTTACCAGCTTTACCAAGACTGTGTTGATATGACAAGCAAAGTGCTAGCAGACACATACACCTGTGAGTTAACAAACATCATAAGCAGTCAGATACTTCAGAAGAATGAAGACAATGTACCACATGACTTCATGGTTGCTCAATATAGATTGGACACAGTATATGCGAGTAACACTATTACCAAGTGAAACGGCTGCAGAGTACAAGTACTCTATATCTACAGCTATGATGTGCACACTAATCTAACATAATCGCAATGCATAACCAGTGTGTAGCATGGCTCAAAGAGATGTAAACAGAAATGCAGCTTCTAGCAGCTGTGTTATCTAGCAAAATTTGGATAAACATTGTTAGCAGGCAGACTTCAGAACATGTACTGCAGCCATCACTAAGGCATCAATCCCAAAGCTGCCGCAGCGTATACTAGTGCGCAGCGGCCGCTGAGAAGCCTGGAGGAGGCGACCTGCGCCCCATGCCAGAGTGGGCAACACTGTTACTGTGAGTTGGTGGCTGTGAGCTGCTGACTGCCTCATTGCTGGACTCTGTGTCTACACGCATGTGAGGTGGCTGATACCTCATCCTAGAGCTGTCACTGCCAGAGCTGTGAGGTCTGCTTCCACCTGCGGACCCATTTTGAGCCCCATGCTGGGATTCATACAAGTGCTGATTGCCACTCCCAGTGCTGACTGGAGGGAAGCTTGTGGACGGGACCTGCTTCTGAGGGGCAGGACCAACACCCATTTCCAGCAGCCAAGCATCCACATCGAAGATGTCTGATGCAGCTTCAGGACCTGTTATGGGTGCACTAGTCTGAGCCTGCACAGATTTGCTAGGCTGTGCTGGTGCTGGCTGATATACTGGGGCTGCTGAATTTAGTGCAGAGGACCGGGACTGTGCTGGCTGTGGATCTGGGAAGCGTGCCGACTGGACATTTGGGATTGTTTGACCATACTGTGAGCTTTGCTGGTACTGCAGGGTCTGGTTGTACAAGGCTGGCTGGCCATACTGTGCTGCATGGTCGTAGCGGGATGGCTGATCTGGTGGAAATGGACCTGGCTCATGTGTTTGATGTGTTGACAATGGAGGCGCACTACCTGCAAAGTCAGCAATATGACTGCAGATATATTACAGCAGTGCAAAGTTATTTGTGCTGTGCTGTAGAACTGATGTGTTCATGTCACTTGCAGCCTACAGGCAGTAGGCTGAGCCAGACAGGTTCAAGACTGCCAGGGTGGGTGATGCCAAGCAGTTGCTGCTGTGCTGCGCCGGCACCCACATTGATTCTGATGCTGCCATATCAATCCCAGCCATGTTGGCCAGCTTTGCTGCATAGATTGGAAAAGGAATAGTCTGCTTTCATGGTTCCAGCTGCGTCCAGCTAAGCAACACTTGCAAGTGGCAACAGGAAATGCCTGACAAATTTGCCATCTCACTGATGTACATTTGACAGCATGATCGTATGCAGCAAGTCAAACTTTCCTGATGCTGTTCCGCCTGATGTTGCAGACTGCCAACAGCACAATCAGAGCGTGAGACATTCATCTCAAGTGCAGATGTCTGGATGTGGCACAGATCCTGGCCCTCTGACTGTACTGTACCCATCCTGCAGAATGAGTCAGGGAGAGGTTGCTTGGACCATTGCAGGCACCTAAAGACATACGCTTGGCTTCGGCTAGAGTCAGACCAGCAACAAAGGAGCAGTCACCTGGTTCATGTGTTGGACGCCGGGCCTGGTGGCTGCCGTTGCGGCGCTGCTCAAGCTGCTGCAGTTCCAGCTCTTCCCTCTTCTGTCTTGCAGCATTCTCCTGCTGAATGCGTGCTGCAGCTGCAGCCGCCCTCTCCTGCGAAACAGTATTGCAAGTCAGCTGTGCTGCTGTGCAAAAAATGAAAAACAAAAGACCAGCTACCTGAATCGGGTTGAGTTGCATGTTGCAATGAGACATACTAGTCCAAACTGTACACGTTTGCATCCAGTGAGCAGCAACGGTGTACCGCTGCTGCCATTGATGCCACAAATTGGTTACAGAAGGTACACCCTCATTGCTCGCTGGGAGCAATGGACTAGCATGCTTCTCTGCAAGTCAGACGTGTGAGTGCTCCTTCCATGCTCCTTGTCATGTCACACACATCGCTGGGTCAAGGGTGGATAAACTTGCATTGGTGATGCATGAAAGAATGTATCAACATCAGTGCGTAAAGCTTTGAGAGGTATCAAGCTAAACTTGCAGGAGTACCCTCCATCACACCATGATATGTGCAGTTTGGGGTTAACCAGCCACCATGAGGTTGGATGTGCATGCTGTCATGCTTGAGCCTGATGTACTGGCTGCAGTACAGGTAAGCTTTAGCACTCCAGTATGCATAACAAACTTGCTGCACACCTCTAGGTCTGCCTTGAGACTGCAACTTTGCCATGCAATGAAAGATTGTGTGCACAGCCAGTAGCAGAGCTCATGCATATTTCTGCATGTTCACTCTTGCAGATAGACATGGCCTCTGTCACTGCTTGGTGATGTCCAACATGCCCAGACAGTGACACTCTCAAGCTCAAAGATGACGTAACTTTATGCTGACGTTATGCCTTGCATGCTTGACAATTGCACCTGATAGCATCAGCAACCCTTGCCAGCCTCTCCCAACAGAGCCGCACACATTCACCTGCATTTGTCTGGAGCACATGTGTCATGCACACATGGCTATGATAATGTGTGCTATTGCGTATGCTGTTTCCAAATGATCCTGTAGGGGTTCACACTCAACAAAATTGAACTGCCTGAGTGCAAGTAGTACACCCTGCAGGTGCATGCTACAGTGCGAAAGGATTTAGGGTTTAGACCCTTAACCCTAAAAATAGTAAACATCCCAGGATGCCTGCCATGGTGGGACAATTGGTGCTTACCTTGATGCTGCTAGCTGGTGGTGGAGCAAGGCTGTGCATGTACTCAGCAGCAGCAGCCTCCTTCTGGCTGACCTGGCTCCTTTTGGCGCCACTGCTGCTTTGGCTGCCTCCGTACCTGCTGCTGCCACTTGTCTCATCAGGACCCCACCCACCGCCTGCTGTTGCTGCATCACCCCAGCCGCCACCCACCTGCAGTATCAGCATCTTTTGCTGGAGGTGTAGCATGCTTGGCGGACTGGCATGTTATTGTGCTGCTGATGATATTGGACAGTCACTGTGCATGATCTGTGCATTGCTGACAAGATGCAGCAACTGTAGTCACATAACCCAGGCCACATGAGTAGCTACATGAATAGCAGACAAGGTGCACGAGTTGACAGACCTGCAGTTGCTGCAACTTGTCGGCAATGCATAGCTCACTGGCAGCAAAATTTACACAACAATGAAAGTACTGACACGCTGAATCTGCTGTAAGTGACTGCTCTGCATCCTAATTGAGTGTGGCTGAATGATGCCAGACAATCAACAGCCTGACAAAGGCATGGACCGAGCAGTGTGCTGCTAGCAGCAACATGACATGAAAGAAGTCTGTTAGCATCACCCACAAGCGCAAGCAGTATCTAGCAGGTGGACAAGGGGGGGGGGGGGAGAACTTGCCTGTTCAGGGGCTGCACTATTACCACCATGTCTGGAATCTTTGCCCCCCCAGCCTTGACCTGCATCTTCATCTCCCCAGCCTTGACCTGCCTGTTGGTGTCCCCAGCCTGACTCACACTCATCATTACTGGATCCCATTCACCGCCTGTGCACATGTTTTGAGCCTAGCACGTCAGGTGGGTATGTGTTGTTTACACAGCTTGGCCGAAGAGGGGGGGGGGGGGGGGGGGGGTGGTGTGTGCTGGGTTTGCTTCTGCTACTACTCGTCCGCAGTGTGACAGCTCTCTCTGGCATGCTAAGCATGTGTTCTGACTGTCTTCTTACAAAACGCAAAGGCTGTCAACAGCTTCCATATCAGCATGCAAAGTGGCGCAAGCAGTATACGACCTCAGCATCATGATGAGAAGCAGTCAGAACATTTGCCAGCATACCAAGAAAGTTGCTGATTGCAGCCAGCAGAGCTTTTACACGCTACTCACAGGGATTGAGCATGCATGTCATGCTAAAGTCAGCAGATTGAAATCCTCTTACTTTCTTATCGTCACTAGTATGGTTGTTTGCTTACTTTCCTGTAGCAACAAGTGTCTTCATCAGGTTTATGTTCATACAGGGCATGGCAGCATACCTTGTGCGTGTGCAGCTGTGTAGTCATCCCTTGCCCCTTCCTTGTGAGCTGACTCATGATTCCCATTGGTCTGCTCACCACCCCAGCCCCCATCATACTCCTTCTCTACTTCTGCTAAGCCACCCCACTTCCCTCCAGCTTCAGCACCACCCCAGTCATTGCCCCCTCCAGCATCCCAGCCGCCATAGTTATGATCTGTGACTGTCATGTCCCGGTGTACAGCAGGTATGTGGGGAGGGGTGGCAGGGGCATCCCAGCCTGTAGAAGCTGGGGGCTGTTTCTTGTCCCTGACCCTCTGAATGGGCCATTTTGGGGCCTCTGTAAAGTGATCAGGGGGGGGCTGTGGGCAGGCCTGGGAACTCTGCATCTGGCAACACTGCTGCCTGCAGTACAAGCAATATAGGAATATGCCACACTAGCGATATGCCACACTAGTAATATGCCACACCAGCTGTCACGATCCCTGAACCTGCTACTTGGAAACTGCGAGAAATGGCTGAACCACAGAAGCCTTTACATGGCGTTTTCAGCGCGTTTGCAGCAGGGAGTTGCAGGCTCAGATTTGCAAGCATGTCCCATTGTGTGATGCAGACTACGCTGCGCCAGCTGCAATAAGTAGGTTTGCACCAGCTTATGCTGGTGGCATGCCATCCTGAGGACTGAACCCATTCCACAAACCAATCCTTACCCCCAGCCCAAGGCACTCCACAACCCACAATTCACACCAGATGGCAGAGTGCGTACCTAAGCAGGTAAGATATGTCAGGCCACGCACAATGTGGAACCAGATGACGTTGATACATACCTGGGGTTTCTGCTCTGGGACACCACCCATGTCATATTGGGTCATTTGGCGGCGCTGGGCTTCATGAAAGTGTGCCAGCTGATGCTTCTCGATTTCCTGCTCCTGGCGCTGCATACGCTGAGCAAAGTCCTCGTCTGCCTTCAGCTGCTGGGCAGTGCGCCTGTCTGGAGGTCGGTATTCCTTGCGCACCTTGCGCTCCTCTTCTTCCTGCAACCAAACTGGCCCTTGGGCACAGGATGATTGGGAAGGTGCACCGCAAAGGGAGGGGCAGCATGGGTAGACAAGGGTGGGTGGGGGTGAAGGGAAGGCAGAAGAGACAGTGGCCCAGCATGTACATCTGAACAGGAGTTTGTGGACAAGTTGTGCAGTGAGCACTGTGGTTGGCACCTTTTACTCATACACATCATCCACACACATTGTGCCCACTCTGAAGTCATGAGTCCTACACCTCCCATTAGACCCTAGTGAACAAATCTAAAGATGGGACCCAGCAAGGCATTGACATCTTTTAACAGCCGCGTATCCAGCAAGAAAAGAAAATCCTGCGCCGGTAGGCGTGACTCAAGCGGACCAGCTCGATGACGGCTGGTTCCCTGTCATGTCTAACAATGACTGGGTTATTAACCTGAAGGCCTTACAACAGGCCTAGCAGTCAATGAAGCTAACGTTCTTTCTGCCACAGGCTGGACACAAGAGGAGCGTACTTGGAGCATGCGAGCCACAGCAAGGCTTTCATCTTCTAGGCTGACACCAAATCTGCCTGAAACCCCGCCAACCTCCCTGTTGTACTGCTCCTGCAACCGCTGGGCTACAGCTTCATCGTCCAGGTTAGCTGAAGAGGGAGGCTGCCATGAAGGGCTCTCACCCCAGTCTGGCACACCACTGCACCATCAGGAAGCACTTGTCAGCAGCCCATACATGCTTGCCACACTAGCCTCAACATACAAGACATGCCATGCACCTACCTCAGTATAGCCTGGAAGCCCTATTGTTACGGTGTGTAACCAATGACGCCATGTACAGCAATCACAGCAATGGGATTGCTATCACAGATAAGTCTGTGATAGCAATCTCTTTGCTGTGATTGCTGTACATGGCGTCATCGTCCACACAATACTCTAGGTAAAACTGTTGCCATGTCTGAGCACTCAGCAAGCTTGCAACATTCCCTACTTTCCCACATGCACATCAGTGCTTTGATGCAGAGGCAGGATGTGAGGTCTGCTGCGAGAGTATTGAAGCAGTCTGAATACAAGGTGACAAGGCCAGTGTCGTCCAGATTGTCCTAATTTGGATGCGCTGGACCGCTCAGCCAGCTGAGGGCAGCATAATGCAAGCCACCCAGCATGCAGGAGAGTCTTCATCTTGAATCATGCTACCCCGTGGCCAGCAGCTGGCCTGGGTGCCACAGGCTTTGCAAGAGTCTCAATAGAGGCAATCATTAGATTTAGCAGACACTATAGCCATGCTCTTACTGACTGGATACAGTTGGTGACATCCTGGTCAGAGAGCAACAGCATCAGGCCAAAATTGCAGGCAAGATTGAAGATGCCTCCAAGTCATGCAGGCTGCCTCACACAACCACGGCAAGCTGGCATGCTGCTGCCTGGCACATGCTTCAGAGCTCTGGTAAGAGGCCTAGCAGCACAGCAGAGTGCCTAAGGATCATATCTTTGCACCTGTGGCGAAGACAGAGGCTCCTCAGGCACAGGAAGTGTCTGGAGTCTGTGCGCACACAACAGGCAGAAGACTTGATCAGGGGCACTTGCATGCTGTTGTAGGTTGACTGGCCATGGCCGAGACATCATTTTCTTTAGCACTCACCAATAATAGGGTGAGCCCCTTAGGACCACCTAGCCTAAGGTTTAAGCGATTTGCCTCTCAGGCTGTCAGTCGGCGGTTCAATTCCGGGTTTTGTAGAACTTTGGTCTTTGGACCGACGTCCCGGTTAAGTAGGTATGGGTTCATCCCACATATTTGATATGCAGCGCGGTGCTAGCCACATCGTCTGCACACCTTCGGGTGGAGAAAGTAAGCCTGCTGTCTGGCTTGCAAACTAAAGGTGAGGCATACCTGATACCTGCCTAGTTACCGCTTGACGGCGGCTAGCACAGGTTAAGATCAATCAAATCCATCACCAACAGGTTGATAACAGACCTGGTCCAGATGCCACATCTTGTGCCACCTGGCCAGGACCCTGCTGGCAATCATGAGTCCAGCTGGCCCAAGCTGTGGCATGCTGAACAGGCCTGTTTGTCGCATTGATCTCAATGTGGCTTGAGGCTAATGCGCCAGCAATCATCATCATCATCACACCCTTGCTTGCAGAAAGAGGTACACTGTAGGCGCCTCGTAATGTAGGACCACATTACAGTTGTACAGCCCAAGCATTTCATCTATGTGGTGAGTAGGCCACTGTTTGCAAGTCTGAGCATCCCTGAGCATCTCCACACTAGTGCTTGCTGCAATTTCACTTGACATTTGCTGGCAATCCCCATAAGAACAAAGGCATGAGCATAGTACCAAAGCAGCCCTGCTTACAGTTGAGGCAGCATTGTGTTTTACTGTAACATACTACACTGTGAGCAGCATGCAGGTGGACAAACCCACCTGGAGGGTGGTGGTCTGGCAAAGGAGTCTTGCTGGCCCCACACCGGCCTGTCTGGATTCTTGATTGGGATGGCCATGGCCACTGTCCGCCGGGGGACTGTCAGTACAGCTGCACCGCCACCACCTCGGCCTTGGCCCCTGCTTGAGTACACCAATACATGTGTCTCACTTTCAGCATCAGTTTACATTTTGCAGTTGAAGCTCAAGCAGTCCAACAAAGCTAGTCAGATAATCATGCAGATCTTGATCAATTTTAGCTGATGATTCCATTGATTTTGTAACTGCTGCTTGGGAGTGTGCATCAGCCATCAAACAGAAGCACCCACAAGGGTCGTGCTTCCACATCAGTTTTGTCTAACACAGCAGGGAACTGCGCCAAAGGCAGGGCAAATCCTGGCTGCTAAAGTACGTGATGGTGTAGTGCTCGCAGGCATATGTGCTAAGGAAACATGACCATCAACAAGCTTACCAACCTGTTTTTCATTCAAACTATGATGACTTGCCTAGGCCAAGGCGTGAGACTGTGTAAATGCCGTGTGTGGTCAAGCTTGTGTTTGACATCGTTTGATACAATTTGAGACACAGACCAAGTGCTTTCGTGCATTCTGTTCTTCAGTTCATCAAGCAATGTCAAACAAAGGCCTGGAACAACACAGGGCAGTGGGGCAGTTCCACCGTCTTAGCCCGTGCTAGCCATCAGCGTTGCATGAGAAGGGTAACTACTATGCAAAGCAGCAAGTGCAGTGCTGCAGTGCTGCATGACAACTGCAGACATACCTGGCAGCGAATCCACCTCGGCCTCCAGGTCCCACGCCCCGGCCACCATTGCTGTAGCCGCCACCCCTCCCTCGACCCCGGCCACCCATTGCAGGTGGGTCGTGAAAACTTTCTTTGCTCCTTTGCCCAATCCCTCTCAGTCACCACTGCTGGGGGCAGCTCACAGCCTGCATTGCAGCTGACACACAGCTGTGTCACATGTGAACGCTGAACTCCTTCAAAGCAGGGTAGCAGTGCACCTGACTGTCAGGCAATGCAGCTGACATGCACAACCTTTCCATGACCTTTGGGCAATCGTCCTTACTTGATCTACCTGTTCTGAGATGATTTGGAGCAAAATGCACATGTGAACATGCCTTATTCCTGCATGTGTGCTGCTTCACCTGAAAAAAGACACAGCAGACCGGGTGGTCCCCCCGTTCATCCCCAGCGTCTTTGCACCTCCAGTTCAGCTTGAGCAAGAAATGATTCATTTCTTCAGGAGCTGTGACCAGATGCATTGCCAGCTAGAGCGCTGATGCTCTATGCGTCAGGGTAACATCCCCTCTAATTACTGCTGCAATTTTGGCTCAGGGACAGCTGAGAAGGGGGTTGCAAAAAGCACTGGGGCGGGCGGGGGGGGGGGGGGGGGGGGAGCAGACCACTGCTTGCCAGGTGTTATTGCTTGCTCTTCCCTGGGGTCTCCACCAAAAATATGTAGCACTCACTACAACATGGCATCCCTGACCAGAAACAGCTGGAAGGCGTTGGGCCGGTAGCGGCAGACATCCACATCACAATGCTGGCTGTGTTGCAATGTGACAACCCTGCTCAAGGTGCAGAATGCACTGCACCTTGGGGTACAAGTAATGTTTCCTGTAGAATACATACATGTAGCCAAAGGGTGCATTGCATTTTCCGCCCTTGAGCAGGTTATCATACTGTGATACAATCAGCATTGGCTTGATGCAAAATTACAGAGTGATGTGTACATGCACAGGAGATAACTCCAAAAGTGCATGGGATGTCGCATGCATGAATGGCTACAGCAGCATGACAGTGTGCTGTCAAGCAGCGGAATGCTTTGTGATGACATATTATGCTGGTTCTGCAGTTTCACATGCCCAAGCTGCAGAGCACACAAGCACTTGTCAGAAAGGCAGTCCTTGGCGAAGTATTAAACATATTCAGCTTTGAGCACTGTCCAAATTGATCATCAAGCCTACCTGGTAGCAGGATGCTGAGAAGGGATAGACACGGCCAGATCGAGCCAGATCGATGCTTCGCCGCTCACAAACTGCTCAAAATCCTTCCTGATGTGAGAAAGCAACTGCATGCTTGCAGAGTCATCTGTGTTGGGGACCAACAGCCTCAGCAGACTCAGTGACTTCTTGCCTGCAATATGCAGCTGCCGTCTATCAAGGTACCAACATTACAAGGGCTGGGCAGAGTCGTGAGGGCCACGCCTCTCAATTGCATTCACAACAAGTACCAGTTGAAAAGCTTGGCATAGGCCCAATATTGTATACATCACAGGTAGCACCCTTTTACCTCAGGCAGGGACTGGCAGAGAACTGCAGGACAAGGACTGGCAGTTTCTCTGCCAGTGCCGTCCTATGTTACAACAATGTACTTGTGATGTACACATTACCCATCTTGTGCTGAACTTCCAACTGCTTCATGCTGCCAACAGCTCCTTGTTGTCAAACTCTTGCAGCAGAGTGAAGGTCATACAACAAGCTACAGAATGGTAAAACCATGCAGCAGGATAATAGATGATAATTATCAAGCAGCTTTGCCTGACCTGGTTGTGCATCCCAGCTCTGCCTGTGGCGCGAAACCAGCTGCTTCCTGGTCATGTTCCAGGAGAGCCCTGCTTAGTCATCAGGCCGAGAGGGGTGGCACATGGGTGGCTGTTGTGCATTACCAGAGTGCCAGCTATTTGATCTCATTTCGCTCCTGCAATTGAAGCACTGGCACACTCTTGCTGGATTGTTTCTTTCTTGTGCCACAACGCATATACACCAGGCCAAGAAGACAAAAAAGGTCAAGAGCATGTCTGCAACAAGTGATGTTTGGACAAGTGCCACATGTGCAATGGCCTTTATCAGCTGTTATGATTACACGTGAGGAGCACAACTAAGCCAAGTTGCCTTGCATCAAGCAGCTGCTTTGATCAAACAGATGGTGCAAACCCATGAATGCTAGGCCGCAAGGTGCTGCATCAAGACTGGGCAGCTGTAAGACCTGTATTGACTGGCTTGCATTACATGTTTGACAGGAGCAGCTGCTAGGACCAAGGCACAATGCAGCATGATCGTAAGTCAGCAAGAGAGTCTCTGCAGACAACAGCGGCCTCAAGACACACAGCGCTAACTGTGTTTGACAAAGTCAGCACATAGCAATAAGCAAGCATGCAACAGGAGCATGACAGGTGTCAATGGTGCACACAAGGTTTGTGTATAGATACCTCATCTGCAGCTTGGAGCTCCTGCTCATTTGCGTCAGGCTGCTGTGCAGCAATTGCCAAGCGTTTCACGTCAGCAAAAGGTAGTTTCACCACTGCCTGCAAAGATCCAGAGAATGATAAGCAAAATTTTGCGAGTTTGAAAGACCCGTTCTGTGGACCAGAGGCAGCAAAGAATGCAGTCTGCATGAGGCAAACTGGTTGACAATGTGTGTAGACTTGACGGCACAGCATTGCTGGCCATCAAGTGTCCTATGTTGTCTTGATTGTGTGCCGCCTGTGGCATACAGACTTGTGTATGAACAGCAGCTGATATTGTTTGAAGTGTAAGAGCTCACAAATGGAAGTACATAGCTTCAAGACGTGTGTGTCACAAGTGCATTTTTCACTCAGAGCCCTCACAAGGCGTGTGCAGTCCTTCACAAAGGATGTCACAAATGTGCGGGTCAGTGCACATGCAGAAGGTGTGCATGCTCTTGATGACAATAGTGGATGGCAAATGACAGGTCCACTGCAACGTAAAAATCCTGTATTCTGGTGACATTTACTGTTGCCGGCATCCAGGACCTTACAATTTGCTGTACACTGACAAGCCATAAGAGAGTGCACATTTGCCATCTGTCATCCTCAGCATGCACATGGATACAACACAGCTTGTGTTTCAAGTCTTGTCTTTGGTGGAGCAGCAGCCAATCAGCAAAGCTCAAAGCCAGTGTGATTACCGTGTGCGCCCACACCTTGCCGGACATATCAATGAGGGGGGTGAGGTCCCAGGGAAACATATCAGCCAGGGCACTGGCCATGCTGGTCTGCTCTGCACTGCCCTTAGCTCTAGTGCCCTCCAGGATCTGTGCTAGCTTCCAGGGCAGGCACAGCCTTGCACTGCACAAACAGAATTCTGTGGTCAAAAATGCTAGATATCGTATGCTAATCATAGCTTGGGAAAAGCTGAAGCGTGTCCTGGGATACTGTTTTACCAGCAAACAAGTGCAGGTTGGCATGATGCTAACCTCGAGCCTGACACCTGACACCCTTGGCATACAGAGGCTTAACCTTGTGGTCGAGAGTCTGAGTTTCATCTTCGGTGACACACATGAGATGGCGCAAGCTATGCATCCATGCTACATATCTGGGAAGTCAACACACATTTGCATGAGATGGCGCAAGCTATGCATCCATGCTACATATCTGGGAAGTCAACAGGCAAAACACAAAGTGCAAGTCACCGAAGAAGGGGCTCGAACCCTTGACCACAAGGGTTAAGAGCCTTGCGCTCTACCAACTGAGCTACTCCGGCCCGTGCCTGGAAATGCCAAGCCTTGGGTTCACCGATGCTAATCGGGATAGGGTGACGATGCGAAATTGCCTTTTCCCACAAATTATGAACCGCGAACGCCGGGCCACAATTTGCCGAGCCTCACCTTTCGGGCGGCAACACAGCCATCAGCTGCACGAGAGGACGCACAGGTCCGTTAGCTGGCGCCCAACTGTCATCATCGAGAGACATAACTTCGCCGCCGACGGTGGCTTTGCTTCTCCTGCCTCCCGTTGCAAACTTGGCCAAGTCTGATATGAGGGGTGCATAGTGAAAAGGGTAGTACCTGCAGATTGCAGCAGGATGCACCGCTGTGTTCAAACACCTCATAAGCAGTACTCTCTCACAGCAGACATGCTTCCAATATCATACCATGCATTCCCACCAAGATGTACAAGGAGAAACTGAATCGCTGCTACTGCGCTTAGCCTGTACATCTATCTTACTTATATTCTCGGCATGCAGCAGTAAGACAGCAGGAACTGTGAAAGCGTCTCACCAGTCCCAAGAGGCTCCTAGACCCTCCGCAGAGTCTGCAGCACTACTTTGCCTACCCTTGCCCTGGAGCTGTCTCTCTGCCCACAGCCACAGAATCTGCATGTGCGCTACTGACTGGCACTGGTGTGTTGCCATGTACATAGTATGACAGGACCCAGTTTAGGCCTTGCATATATGCATGGCTGACCTTGCGTGCAGTCTTCTCCACGCCCTCACCTGCATAAAAAAGATGTTACAGCAATGCAAAAACATGAGTCATAGCCATGCAGCTTGGAGATCTGTGAACATTTGCTGGGCATATAAAAAGCAGATGTAGATAGAGCGGTGCCTCTCCGTCATTGCCAGAAAGAATGGTTCAACTTCATGGTTGTTCTGATTGTGAGGCAAATTTTGGAGAAGTGAGTGGGAGTACAGTCATGAGGAAAGGACGACTGCACTATCACTGGCAGGAGTAACAGTGCATGTGTGCTCTCGCATGACTGCACAGTTGCTTCCTTCCATGACTTTGCCTCAAATGATCAGAACATCCATGCTGAGAAAGTTTATTACTAACAGCTTGCTTCCCTGCTACGCTTACATCGTAAAGCACACAGCAATCTCATAAGTTTCTGCTTACAAGATTGCTCATCCAACAATCACCACGACCATATGATCTGGACAAGAAAGACTACTGGAGGAACAGCCGAAGCCATGTAGAATTGCCTCATGCATGCAGTTCACATGAGCTCACTACAGCAACTGGTCATGATGTTGATAAGCCGCCCTTGAACTTTTTTCATGTCAGCCACGCTTTGCGCCCAAAATCTTGCTGAGTCAGCTGTATCCTATAAGCTGCACGACACGCTGACATCTTCCGGCTGTCTCTGCAACCTATGCTCATCCTGCTGGGAGGCGGTCTTGCAGATTCATCAGACTTATGGCTGGACATGGGCGCATTTCAGTCTTTAGACAGCTAATCACAAGGTCTATGACCAGCCGTCTGAAGACCAAATGCATCGACATCCAGCCACAAGTCTGACCAGTCTGCATGTCCAGCTCCTCAGAGGACCACTGCAGAAGCATTGTCCATTGCTCTCCTCACTCCCTTCATTGCTGCAAATCCTGTTTACAGTGGCCCTGCTACACTTCACTGCAAGTGCTGACAGGTCTGGGTCAACCTGAAGGATCGCCTGACATGCTTGACGCAGACTTGCCGGTGCAGCGCAGTGCAGTAGGGGTAGTGCAAGCAGGACCTGCTGCCAGGGATCTTCCAATAGGTGATGACATTTCACCTACTGCGGAACCTCTGGCAGCAAGTCCTTCTTGCGTTCCAATGGAGTGCCAGCAGGTAGGATCAGCAAGACTTGCTGGTTGACGGAAGCCTTTTGCAGACAATACACCATAAGAGGTGCAGTGGAGGTGCGCATAGCGCAACCCTATATGGTTTTGCCGGCAATAATGTCCAGAGGCTGATTGCCTGCAGAGCGTGCTCACCTCACGACAACTTGCAGCAGGTCTGTTGGGGTAACCTTGAGGTGAATACACCCTGAACGCAACCACCTCTGCACAATATTGCCAACAACACCATGTAGGAGTGCTTTATGCATGAGCCACAAGCAGCTGGTTGTGATATGAAGTAGCCGCCTTTCAGCCGCACCTCACATGCAGCATTACGCTGCATCAGCCGGGATGCTTGACACATACCTGGACTTGCACCAAATCTCTGCTCATACAAGCGGGCTCTGTAACCCTGGATGCCAAGTCTGACTGGGTCAGCATCTGAGGTCCCCTGAGCCTCTCGTCCAGGCGCTTCATGATGCGCTGAGACAGCTCACGAGTCAGCTCCTCTGGTGTTGCAGTCAACAAGTCAAGTACCTCGGAATGTATCCCATCCTCTGCAACAAGGGATTTGAGAGTGAACATGGTATGTGCAGGTGTATCTGCAAATGTTTGCTTTCATGTGCCCCCCTGCGATCAGTATGAACTGCTGTTATGTACACAAGTCAGAAACAACGATGTTTGTTTGCCATGGTGAATCACATTGCAACCATTGGCAGTCATCAGGACTTGTTACAAACATTAGTCCTAAAGCGGATTTGTTATTGCGACCACCCCTGGTGACAGCCAATTCCAGCCAAAATTAAGCTGTTATCAGGCGCCATACCCTCCCTGATGCCCACCACCTGTTGGGCATCTGCAAAGCTGATGTTCCCATCCACTGTTGTATGTTGAGGCTGCCTCAGAACTGAGGGCAACCTCGAGCTTCTCGCAAGTGCCTGGTCCGCTACGGCTTTGCTACAAACATTGATGCACCTGACGAGGGCCATCAAATTGTCCAATGCCACAACATCGGACCGTAACTGGATGTGATGTGCTGCCAAAGGAACTCACTTGTATCAGTGTGAGCGCTGAGCCTGTACCACTGCGGAGGATCAGCCAGGTATGCAGAGGAAGTTGTTGTGCTCTGCATACCTGCCTGATCCTCAGCACTGGTGCATGCTCAGCGCTCACAACAATACAGCTTCCTCGGCTCCAATATTGTGTCGGTATTGAAAGCCTCTACGCTTCTGGCCATGCAAACAGTTGCTTTGCAGGCAACAGGCAAAAGGTTGCAGACGCTGCCTACTTCATGGCAGACATCCTGGCGCTGTGCTAGACTGTTGAAATCAGACAACACAACACACTACAGGAGATCACTTATCCCCACCAAGACCCCCTAGAACCTGGTCCAGATCATTGGAGCCCAGCTCCCCCATGCTGACCCACTGCCAGAGCCATCAGGGCCCCCATATCCAGCCCTTGCTACATTCCCAGCTTGGCGCTCGCTCTCCTGCTCTGCCAATCGTTGGAAGTCTCGGGCCTTGCGCAACTGCAGGACAATCGCAGGACCAAGTCTGATGGCAAAGTCAACAGATCTAGTTGTGAGAAAGGTTGTGCTAATAGCACACGCACTTGAAGCATGTTTACCATGCTGGATAGTCTTGCTGATGGTGACAAGTGTGTGAGCCTTATGATGTTACTCCATACAGCAGAGACTAACCTGAGTCTCAACCAACAGCTCAAAGATTTACAGGTACATGTACATACAAATGTGGATGTGAATGTTTGAGCTGTTACTTGTGACTTTGGCGTAGTCTTCCCTGTGTCTAGTGAAACCAAACAAGGTAACTGTGGAACTCACCGACAGCCTTTTGAAGGCATCCTCTTCATCCTCTGCCAGCTTTGTGAGCATGTGTTTGAGGCGGTCCATGTTGATGACAGAGCCATTGGTGATGGGACCCCCAAGAGCGGGCAGCTGCTCCTTGTATGTCTTCAGTAAGCACATCCAGGCCGCTGGGCCGTGCATAGATTTCCAGACTGGGAATGCTGGGCAGGAAGTCATTTCCCGACTGCAGGCATGCTTCACCTCGGTGTACTTCATCGCAAACTGTCAGAATTCATGATCACAGGCATTTTGTACATGCTCAACACCTTGCAGCACTATCAGCACCAAATTGTTGATTGCTTGTAGTGCATGCTTCCTGAGCTGATAGCATGTCAGAGACTACAAAAGGTGAGTGTGAGTGCAAATAAATGCACGCTGAGCTCTAAGACAGCGGTCACCAGTAAGTAGCATTTCAACTTTTGACACAAACTTCGACCCCAGCATACATTACTCGCACTCATGCACGCCTTCTGTAGTCTTTGACATGAAAGCTTTGTACCCACAAAATGTTGTACAAACTGTTGTGGCTGCATACTGGCGCTTGTGAAGGGTACCTAGTGCTCAGCAAACACCAACGCTGCCTGATTTCCCAGCGTGCACCTTCATGTGTGCAGATGACTGTCTGCTTCCAGTGTAGAGGTTTGTGTTCTGGAGCAACCACAGAACCTGAAGCCCATATCAAGGGTGTGTCATGGCTTCAATCCCTGTGCTGGACCCAGAGCATACCCTCTACACTGGGAGCATGCATGCAGCCACATGTGCAGGTACTTGTACAGCAGCATCAGCGGAGGGGGGGGTGGGTACGGAAGGGAGGGGAGGGGGGGGTTGAGAGGCCCCACCAGGAAGGTAAGCAGCACAAAGTCCTGCAATACTCGCTCAAAGTCGAACTGGCCAATCAGCAGTGACGCCCCCACGGGATACAGGCTGCCCAACATCTGACATGCTTGGTTCTGCACTGATTGAGTTTGGATGGTTGCCTCCTCATCATCATTGCTGACAGCAGGTGGACTAATGGCATCATCACCGCCCTCAAGCCCAGGGCCATCAGCATTGCCCTCAAGGCCAGTGCCCTTGTTGTCATCCTCAGGAGCAGGCTCAGGTTAGGTCTTCTTCTTGATGCCAGGGGTCAGAGGCAACTGAATCTGATGCAGGGGGTGGCTCAAATGCCTCACCCACCAGGTCCAGAAACTCAAATCTCAGGTACTCGCGTAGGGTGCTGACATTCAGGAACTGCAGGGGCTGGTGTTTTGCCTGCACAAGCAGTCCAGATGAGGCAAACAAGATCGTTTTCACAGGTGTGGTCCAAAGAGCTGTGATGAAAGGATGCCAAGTGGCAGGCAAATGGTTGTTTTTCGAGTAGTATGTGTCCATTGTATGTGTGCTCTCAATGCAAGCAAGCGCAGCTGCAGTAAAGATCATCCCTTGAGAAGCACATGTCAGCAAGTAAGCACTGTCACATTCTGGGCTTGCTCTTCCCAAGGACACCTAGAGTGGACTTGAGCAGGCATTCTGCCATTGCAGCTGGTAAGGGATATGTGCCTGCTTGTGAGCGCATGCGACAAACATTTGACAGCACCTGATATGAATGGACAGACTAGTTGATCACTGTTGTGCAATGGTTGCAAAACTGCAGCCTATGGCAGACACATCAGGTGCCATTATGCTTTTTTAGATGAGGCTGCACATGCATATCAGGTGCCGTTCAGCTTTGGTCAGCTTGTAGGCAAGCTGGTGGATCTGAGTTAGTTGAACGCTGACATGAGCGTTGTTGGTGTTTGTAGTAGACATTTTCTAAGAGCACCAGTCTAAATATCAATCATGCATGTGGATTGGCACCCTGCATATGCAACAACCTGACTAGCCTATTACTGTGGACGGATTAATGTGGAACAAAGCTCTTCTACTGCCAAACCCATTGTGGGCAAAAGCACTGATTACAAATGGTTTAAGACAGCAGAGGACTGACCGCAGACCAGTCTACAGGGTCCAGGCCCATCTCCTTGACCACCTCTTCCAAGCTGCCTGCCTCCCTCAAGAGGGAAAAATGAGGCTCATGGGTCAGCAACGCCAGCAGTATCAGGTCAGCATCCTGCAATACGTAGTGTTCAGCAGTGTACAGCAGCTTGACATAGTAAAGTGATGCGCCATGCAATGCTACAGACTACATTCTGTCAGGGTGTGCTGTCAGTCTCAGGTGTGAATAGTTGACATACTGTCAGTGCTGTCACTCACAAAAATCCATCAATATGATCTGGAGCAAATATTCACTGAAGCTGCTGGGATGACTGAAATCAAGTTCTTACATCATGTTGCAAACAAGGGCGCTGCTATACTATAAAGTGCTGTGAGCTTGTTTGCAACACGGTGTGACTGCTCAATCTTTGCCATTCCAGCAGCTTTGTGACATGACAGCAGACTCAAGCACACAGCTGAGTAAGCAAAATGTCTGCAGCTACCTTAGACGGTGGCAGCAAGCTATGGCAGCTGACAGCAATGTGCAAAATAATGCTGCATCAGAATGCAACTCAGCTGGGTTGAGAATTTGTGCTTTTGCCCAACAGTGGGACACCCCTCAATCAACAACAGACAGACTTGGCTCATGTGAAGGAAATATGTGGTTTTCCAGCAATGTACACATCAAAACCTGCTCTGCTGCTCAAGAGCAGGTGCTTGCTGCCAAAGGCTGGGTGCAGGCTTACCTGACCATAAATGACATGCCTGGTGTTGGGATCATACTCTGGGCAGGCCCGCTGGTGCCGGATGAATCGCATGATTTTGTGCTCGCCCTCGCCTGGTTCATTGGAGTCTGACAGAACCACCTGCACCAAACCATGACCTTTGAGAGAAGCATGTGCCTATGCCGGCTTTGCTCATGAGAGTAGTGCAGAAAGCCAGTGGGTGTGGTACAGAACCTTGTTGCTACAGCCACAGATGGGACTCCATAAGCACAGCGCTGACTTTTAATTGAGGCCTTGCAGAAGATGCTGGGCATGTGTGCCAGAGGTGTCTAACAGGTGTGGCAGCCGAAGCATTGTCATGGTCGTTGTGCATCTGCTACATGATTGTGCTGGCAATGCTAGCAGGGTGCATCACACCTGTGGATGAAAGCAAAGCCATCAGCCAAGAGGGCTTGATCAGTGACAGTGAAAAGCAGCCTTCCAGCCCTGGTAAGCTGCCAAACGTTTGGTTGATGGCTGTTGCGCAAGGGAACAGGCAACAGGGTTATGTGGAAAACTCAAATGCCAGCCTCTAGCAATAAGCTGCCAGAGGGTATGGGACGCAATTGGATGTCACAGCATGCAAAGCAGATGTCGCAATCCATGCAATCCCTTTCGTTGCAGCATGTGATATTTTGCGACAGGGGTGACAGAGTGCGAAGCAAGCAACACCCATCAGCTGAGGCGGCAATGGGCTGCTGGGCCCTGAGAGGCTGCATCTCTTTATTTGACGCCCCAGTCCTGAGGAGGCTCCTGAATCTGCTCAGGAGGAGGGAATCATAAGCAGAGAGGCAGCCTTCCCAGGCTCAGTAGCCCTTTGGCTGATGGGTGTCACCCAGGAGGTCATGTGACAGGATCATGGTCAAGCCAGCAGTTAGGTGCTAAAGGGTGTCGAGGAGGAACTGCAAGACATGTACAAAAGATGTGGCAACCCAAGCTGTGCCTCTAAACCAATAGCAGATGTGCATCTCTACTGCATCAATACTCTGCTGCCCCATTATTTTATTGCATAGTTGATCTTTATGCTGCAGTGCAAGCAACACCCAGCACCCAAAGGGATGGTGGACTGCTGAGCCAGATAGGCTGCATTATGTCTGAGATGACCCTGTCTTGGGGAGGCTTCTGAGCAGAGTCAAAACAACGCCATCCTAAGACAAATTGCAGGCTATCCAGCTTTAGCAGTCCACCACCCCTTTGGGGGTAGCTGTGGCTTGCACTGCAGCACAAACATATATAATAAAGTAATAACAGACCCATAACAGGGCTTCTCACTCACAAGAAGCAGCCTTTCCATCCCTGGCAGTCTGCCGCCCCTTTCAATTGTGGGTGTTGCCCAAGAGGTCACGTTACGCACTTATGCTTGTCAATAGCATAAGCTGCTGCAGGGTAATGGAGAAGAAATTGAATACAGGGGTTGCAGAACAGGCATGATGACCCAAGAGCTTTCTTTCCCTTTTGCATGTGTGAATCTACTGCATGACCATGTTTGTCAGTGCAACCTGAGTGCATGGTGGAGGGCGGCACTCATCAGCAGGGTGAATGGTTTTTTGAGGCTGAGACACTGCTCGTCTTGCTTGTTACCCTTGAGTCTGCTCAGGATCTTCCTGGGATGTGGGTCTTTGAGTTCACAACCGCAGCCGGCTGAGTGTCTTGACTCAGGATCAACACAAAGTCCTGAGACTGGAGTGTGATACTGGGTTCAGGCTCTCAGCAAGGCTGGGCTGTGAAATTGCAGACCCATTTGAGGCAAGAAGTCAACGAACAAGCTCAAGTCAATGGTGGCAAGTGATACAGCAGCCCTTCCAAGCCCCAGCAGTCTGCCAATTGATGGCTGGTGGGTGTTGCCGCAGACCATGTACAACCATTTCTCAACATCTGGACTGGAGCAACAAACATCCAGCCATCAGGGCAGCAGAGGCAGTAGTGCTGGCTTGGAAGGGCTGCTTGATGGTATGCAATGGTCCCTGTGCACTGTACATGCAGACATGATGCAGACAGGCCCGTGCACAAGAGCTGGAATGACCTGGAAGTGACGCCAGTCTGAGTCATTGCCCACTTTGTATGCAAGGAAGCGCCGCAGGGTGAGCGGCCAGGCGGGCCATGAAGGGTGTGCCGGGTGTGATCACATTGCCATCAAAGGATGTCAAAGGAGGGATGATTGATGCCATTCCTTGCTTGAGCCAGCATCTCTCTTCTGACCTGCAGGACAAATGGGCAGAGAGAGTGTGACTGATAAAAGCAAAAACCGTAGTGGGTGTGCAGCTTGGGCGGGCTGTGAGGGAAGATAGGCTGTGAAGATGACAGCGACAATGCTGGCGCTGGCCTGATGGGTGTTTAGCCAGGATCCTTGTGAAGCCGTGTCGTTGCCTCAGTGCAATGAGTAGTGTAAAATGCAGTATGTGATGGTCACAAAAGCTGATTCGGCTGAGTACCTCCTTTTCTATTCCCTTGCGCAGATGCTCTGTATGTGCACTCATGAACCGCCTGGTGCGCTGCTGGCACATCTTGGCTTGGGGTGCAACACCATCGATGGCAATCATGACTAGCCTTTCTGGTCTGCACCCAACAAAGCGTTGTTAGCCCTCACAGCACTTGCACATAGCAACGCCACGTCACTCCTCACCTGCAAGTCCTGACAAGCCTCTCCAGGTACTGTTGAATCCCTTGGAATATCTCCAGCTCAGACCCATAGGCATGATCTCGCCATTTGGGGTGGCTGCGAGCCATGAATGATGTGGTTCATATCTGCAGGCAACAGTTCACCACAGGAGGGAGTCAACACACTAGTCCAGAACTAGGACATGTACCAAGCTTGATCGGAGAGGATCAGAGCTGTGCCTGCGCGACTACTTCAGTCTCATGGACTGGATGAAGCAAGCCATACACACTATACTATCTGAAGAAGATCAGGACAGTGGCAAGCAAAAGGTTAGTCACTGTCATAACAACAGCATTGCAGGCAGAATTCGCAAGTGCACTGATGGGTCCTTACCCACATACAAGTTGTCACAGGCGTCGCCCTCGCCAACACAACCTGCAGTGGCGGAGTCGTCCACAATCTGTGGGTATTTCCGGCGAAGCCACGCAAAAAAGCCTGTAACTCCCATCGCAAGCTTCCAAGTAATACAAGGCTGAGCAGCACACAACAGACGAGCTCGTTTATGTTTTATAGGTGAGGTGCGATCAGGGCGTGCTCGCAGGTGCCCTTTGAGATGAGCAACAAGGGACTGAAACCGCACAGGCAGCAAAGTACCCCATTTTCCCCGCCTGCCTGCCAATCAATAACTGAACAAGGCTGCAGCGCATCATCCGTGCGGGTCTTGCGGTTTCAGACACTGTCTTTACGCACCTACGTACGGACAAAACGCCAGCTCGGTTTGCTAAGCGGTTTTGACCTCGACTTTGAGAGTTGAACGAAGCTCACGGCATCCTGGACCGAGCACCGAGCAAGCTGACTTGCTGCCAGCAGGTGCATGTCGACGCAAGCGCTTGCAAAAGGGTCCAAGTGTGCAAGTGTTTCACCGCTCTGGCTGGTCAGATGCCCCTAGTGAGCACAAGGGTGGTTTGAGTTGTGAGCTCCGCTGCGCGACGTCAACTCGGTCAAGTCAGACAGCAGCTTCGCACACTCACAGCAGTCATCGCAGCTCTTGGTCATGGGCAACTGCATTTCTGCTCCAAAGGATTCGGAAAACAAGCACCATGCCAAAGAAAAAACCTACTACCAACCATGTAGTCGCCGTGAGTCGCTGTGTCGTGGAAGTGACAGTCACTCCCATTGAATTATACCTTGAGTTTGCTGTCACTTGCGTGCCTGTCTCTAGAGCCCTTCCAAGCACTGTCAAACAGTCTGCAGTAGGTCAAGCCAAGCAGGAAGCTGTGCCGCGCAGTCATGAACCATAAGCTGTGGTTGATTCGCAGAAGCCAGGAACTTCAGGTGCAGCTAAACCTGGCGGCCATGCTGGCATCAGGAAACAGGGCATCGCACACAGCGTTCTGGGGAAGCAGACAGAGGTGCACAATATGTTTGCAAACGACCAGTGCATTCACCATGCGCTGACTTGTACCGTGCTACAGGATGTCACTGCATTATACACGCTTGGGCGTGTTCTCGGTAGAGGTCAGTTTGGGACAACAAGGTTGGCTGAGGACAAGGTCACAGGCGAACAGCAGCTAGCTTGCAAATCCATCTCTAAACGCAAACTGACGTATGCAGCTCTATGCTACTGCACTAAATCGCAAAGTGGCTGCACTTAAGGATAGATACTGTCAGAAGTCAAGCTATTAGGCTGACAATTCTCTGCTGGTTGCACATGCGGTGGTCACTGCTTTCAACTGGATGTCATTTAAGTGCCAGGAAGCATGTGATTTGCACCTGCTCTATTGCTTCTGCGAAGCTGCATCGAAAGCTATGCTGCAGACCACAAGGATAATGTTGGGTCACTCCATCTCATATCTGTCTCCTAAGCTTCATTTGGCTTCAGCATCAGGGTTTGTGTGGCATTGCATGCAGATCAGTAGAGGATGTAGAGGACGTGAGGCGTGAAGTGCAGATCATGCATCACTTGGCTGGGCACCCCAATGTCACCTTGCTCAAGGGAGCTTATGAGGGACAGGCACCACGTTCACCTGGTATACCCAGCTCAACCCCCTTGCTTGCCTCAGGCGTCACTGGCCTAGACAGCCACTGAGCACAGCACCTTCTGAAGCAACTGCTGAGAACTTGTCTTACACACACCTTCGGGAGTGAATCTGCAGTGTCATGACGTGCTTGGCTATGGATATATGAAATGGTCTATGTTGCCTGCAGGTAATGGAGCTGTGCGCTGGTGGAGAACTGTTTTGACCGCATTGTGCAGCGGGGCCACTACAGGTACTGTCATCACTACTTTGCCTGAGTCATCCCCTTGGCAGCGCAAGCAGGACTGTCTGCCATGCATCTCGTTTATGTCAGCCTTTTGCCTTTGCCATGACCCTCACGTAATGACGTTTTCTTCTACCGCATATGTGCACATGGTACATGTGTTAATGGTACATGTGCATACAAAGTTGGGTACACAGCCAAAAGGGTACACAGCCAAAAGCGTGCAACAGTAGCATCCTCTCTTGTATGAGTGCAAGTATGCTTGATGCAGTGAGAGGGACGCAGCTGAGCTGGTGCGAACAATCGTGAAGGTTGTCGCTCACTGCCATTCCTTGGGAGTGATTCACAGGTGACATGCCTGCACTAAACTCACAGCATCATTTGACAGCAAAAGAAATACAGTTTCTTGCAGATATGCACCATGTCTGCTGGGCCACAGCAAATTCTGAGGCCTTACAAGCTGCTCAACAGCTTCAACGCCATTCTGTCAGTTTAGCTTCGTTGGTGAAGGCAAACATACCAGACATGTTTCATGCTTGCAGCTTGCCTGTTGTGAACATGCTGTACGTAGGTTTGGCATAATGTTGCTGTCACAGTGACAACTGTGTATTGTCAAGAGCACAACTTGAGTTACACCTCTTGCTTGCCAGAGTCTGAATCTTATTTCAGATAGTATAGTGTGTATGGCTTGCGTCATCCAGTCCGTGAGATTGGAGTAGTCGTGCAGGCAAAGCTCTGATCCTCTCAAAACATGCTGAGCTATGCTCTCAGGGGCATCGGTCAGCAGAGGGTAATCCTGCATGTCTTTGTTGTCAGCATTCAGTTGTGTTTCAATGCAGTGCAAGCACCTTCAACCGGATGTTTGCCAACACATTCAGGGACCTGAAGCCTGAGAACTTCCTGCTGTCCAACAAGGATCCAAACGCCCCCTTGAAGGCTACAGACTTTGGGCTGTCAGTCTTCTACCACCCTGGCCAGACCTTCACTGATATCGTGGGCAGTGCTTACTATGTTGCTCCAGAGGTGATTCCCTCACACTTTGCATGGGAGGCATTGCATCCCAGGAGCAGCCAGCACAGTCTTAAACCATTTTAGACTTGCAGAAAGCCCCTCAAGTGTCAAGCAACAAAGCAACTCTGTGCCAGAAAGTGACAGAAGGTTGGGGGTCATGCACCTGCATGGCTGTTTCAGCTCAATGAGGCTCAACAGCTACTCCACCTGCAATCCAGTTGGGACTGTCAGCAGGATATATCAGGAGCTTTACCTAAGCAGATACCAAACTTGTCTGGCACGGAAAATGGGGGCAGCAGCTACTGAGTGAGCGCAAGACTCAGCTCAGGAATGTCCATTAGCATGCAATCTCTACAGGACATTTCATAGCATGCAGGTGCACATTTACACTGTCAGTCTAGAGATAATATCATGGTGCTTTCCAACTCTGCATTTGAGGTGAAAGAAGCATAGCCCATGTTAGACTCCCTGTGGCCACATAGTCACTGGTTCCTGTCTTGCACATGAGCTGCAAAGGGCACAACACAACACGTGAGTGTTCTAGTCACCTCCTTGTGTGACACACCTCAGGTCTTGAGAAGGCACTACAGCCACCAGGCAGACATCTGGAGCTGTGGAGTGATTCTTTACATCCTGTTGAGTGGAGTGCCACCCTTCTGGGGGGAGAGCGAGCAGCAGATCTTTGACTCCATCCTGAAGGGCAATCTGGACTTTCAGTCGGAGCCCTGGCCCCAGATCAGCTCTGAAGCCAAGGACTGTGTCAAGCAAATGTTGCAGCAGGTCAGCTGCTGTGCTTGCTGCTACAAGCCTAATAGTATGCAGAGTATGTCTGGCACTTCACGTGATCGTGTGGCGTTCAGCCTTGGCTCATGCATATCTTTGCTGTTCAGGATAAAGTCTTAAGCAAGTGCAAGCAGTGGTTGTTTAAGCTTTGGACTGCATCTTCACATAGCCCATCTTGACCTGTGAAGCACTGATACTATTGCCATTGGTGTACTCACTGGTGTTTCTACAGTTGTACCTTTTCATCCTAATGCCCAGGTCAGACAGATCCTGGTGTACTATTGTGCATATGCAAGCTTATGATGGCTGTGCATGATAGCCACATGCATGACCTAAATAGTTGAAGTACACTTTGCGTAGCTGGACTAAAGCGTACTGCTATCTCCTGCAATGCTGGTGACATTTTGGCTGTTGCACACAATGTGCTCAATGTTCCCGACGTAATTTTGCTGCACATGGGCAAAGCAATGCAGTGCAAATGACTCTTGATTGATTTTTTCCGTCAAAATCATCTGCTTTGAGCAGGATCCCAAGAGGAGGGCAGATGCCAACACCATTCTGCAGCATGACTGGATGCGTGAGAATGGTACTGCCAGCGAACGACCTCTGGACAATGTCATTCTGAAGCGCATGCGTGGCTTTGCTGCCATGAACAAGCTGAAGAAGGAGGCGCTCAAGGTCATTGCTGCTGGCATGTCGCAAGAGGAGATTGCTGGCTTGCGTACCATGTTCAAGGTATGCAAACCTTCCCTCATCCACGGACGCACCCTCTGCCCCTGTTTTCCTTTCTTCACCGTGGTCCGGACTGGGACCATGTTGCTCTTATACTCTGTGCAGATGTCAACAATCTTTAGCACAACTGTGACAAGCAGACAAAGATATCATGTAAGTGGGCAGATTTAGCGAGAGTGCTGCAGAAGCACAGAGTTGCAGTTGTCACGCACTTCTTCTGCACGTGGCGTTTCCTTGCTGCAGTACATGCAGGCTGAAGTAATCTGGACTGCAAATAACTTACTTTACAGGAAGCCAGCCTTGCTAGCCTGAAGTAATACCAGTATGAGTATCCTGACCATACACTCCAACCTGGCAATTCCGTGTCCATAGCATTCACAGAAGTTGCACTACACTGCAACTTCTGCAGGGAGGCGACTGCTGCAACACCTGTGGCTGGCAGTCTGCAACTGCTCAGCATATACACCACACACCACTTGGCCCCACTCATGACTTGCAAACACATCCAAAATGCACTCATCTCTACTGCGAGCCCTCTTCTGAGTTCGTCAGACCAGCTGTGGCCTTGTAAGATGTCAACAGCACCTCCAAAGGCTGCTTGTACATCAATCTATGCTAAGTCTTGTCTTTCACAAGTTGCTGTCCTGGTTGCAGGGCATGGACGCTGACAACAGTGGCAGCATCACGGTGGATGAGCTGAAGGCGGGCATGAAGAAGGCGGGCAGCCCTGTGGCCCTGGCTGAGCTGCAGGCCCTGCTCTCCCACATTGATGTGGACGCTAGTGGTGCGTACACTCTACCGTGCATCTTTCAAGGATTGGTCTGGTGTCGCATGCAAAATGCAGCGTTTGCCAGCATCTGTACGCTGCCGCTGAGGCCCCACCCCCTGAGGGGCCGGCATGCTGTACCATTCTGCTCAAGGCTGGCACGTTGTTCAAAAATGTCGCTTTCCTTCCCTACCCCTGCCCTCCACTCTACTTCCCTTCCCTTCTGTTCTCATTACTCCACATCATTTCACTTCACTTGCATTCACTTCACTTCGTTTCGCTTCACTCCGCTTCGCTACTCCACCTCAATTCAGGGTTCCCAGCACTGGTGTACATGCTGCTGCAGCCAAGGTCAAACCCATCAACTGCTATTCTACAGAGTCATACCAGTACACCCGCCAAAGTCTCTTTTAATGCTAAAATTGAGACGAGCGTCTATTGTGGGCTTGACTGAGGGCAGTGGCTTTGCTTCTGACATCAGGCTGACATGGTGCTTGTTGCAGGCAGCATTGACTATGAGGAGTTCTTGGCAGCAACAGTCAATCTGAACCACCTAGAGAAGGAAGACACGATGTACAATGCCTTCAGACACTTTGACAGCGACAACAGTGGCTACATCACTCAGCAGGAGCTGGAAGATGCTCTTACGGTAAGGTTTTCAAGATCCTTTGTCATGATTGTGCATCCTTGTATCATATTTGCCACATTCTGGCAAGCGCACCTCTTGGACATGGTGCCATATGATCTCCAATGCACATGGTAGTACATAGTGACACTGCACAGCGCCTGATGCAGTTCCCTTCTCAGTCTGGAGGCACATCAGGCAGCCGACGTTTCTGAGCTTATGTCATTGGTTTGTCAGCTGCTGTCTCCTGGAGCTTGCAATCAAGACAATAGCTGTAACTTTTGCCTTTGGGCATGGATCATCCAGTGTTGCATGGTGCCGTGCTGTGGACTCAAACATGTGTCTGAGATGTGTGCTGGACTGAGAGATACGGTGTACATACCTGCCTTTGTGAACCCTGTGCCTCACATGTTTGCTGGACTGTGCCATTTTGAAGGAAGGCAAACCTATGTCATCCAATGATGCAGCCTCTGACTCGAAAAGATGCAACGCCGTTTGAATGTGATCTGCAGAAAGTGGCTGGTGCCAATGTGGGCAGTGAGATCAAAAACATTTTGAAGGAAGTCGACAGGAATGGCGATGGCAGGATCGACTATGAGGAGTTCTGTGACATGATGCGTCAGGTGACCCCTGCTTCAATGCTGGGCATACTTGCACAAGTTGTTAAGTTGTTATGTAGCATGTTTGTTATACCTCCCCAGCATTCCCAATGGCCTGAACTCATCATCTTGACAAACCTGATCAGCACGTGTCAGCAGCATTTCAATCTCAGCTTGTACTGCCCACAGCAGGCCTTTGTTGCATATCTGGTTGCAGTTTACAGCATAGTATGCATACTGATTGAAGGCTTTGGTGGTCCTGATTCTGCAGGGCAATGAAGCAATCCTGAGGAGTGCATCCACAATGCGACATGGTGCTGGCCGGGAAAAGAAGATTCCAGCCCTGTATGCAGCACCTTAACTTGCTTTCCAGCATATATACAGTTTTGATTCACAATTCTTGCTGATGCAGCCATCATGTGCTTGCCTTACAAACGAATGTTCACTATGTTGACAAAACAAATGAGCCGTAGCTGTCTATTGACCCCCTGTTTGGTATACAGTCTGACATATCAAGGTCACACTGATGACAATCAGGCGGTCAGTAAGAGTCAATTTTTACACATGTACCAGTGTGATCCCCAGAGTTCTGTTCAGGTTGTGATCCATGGTAGCATTGTGGTTGTTATTTTTTACTCTATTTCCATCTGATGTCAGAAGTATTTCCATCTGATGTGAGGCGGCAGGGGCTTCTGATATCAGACACCGATGCAATTGACCAGACTGCCACTGTGGCTGCATCTGAGTTTACCTATGTTGGAAAGTGTGTATGGCGTGTACAACAGGAGATGCAGATCTCGCCTACTGTACTTCGTGATACATGTGATCCTGCAGTCTCAGCTGGTACTTTTCTCATATACCCTTGAAGTGTGGAGTCAAACATTTGAGCCAATTTACCAGTACTGGGCGGCATGGGACAGATACTGGGGTGTATGGACTACCTGCCCTGGAACTTTGCATTGGCACCAGACAGCATTCAAAGTGGTGAAGTAAGTAATGATACAGCCACAGACAACAGTGTTGACACACTTTTAGCAATCTGCAGACACCGCATTGATCTGTAGCAGCAAGCAAGGTTTGCATGAATGCAAGGGTGTAGCTGCTGCTGCAAATATTTTTGGCAAGATTACATTGTAGCTGCTGCAGTTGCACAGTCTACAACCATTGCAAGCACTGCGATGCATAACATTAAGTTTGCCACTCTTCATTGAACAGTGGTATTGCAGGAGTGGCATTCACAACAAAAAGAAAACTATTGTCAAGCCGTGCAAGCCTTCTTGCTAGAGCATGAGTACACAGACGATCTTCTACTTGCTGTAGACCTCTGAGTATGCCATGCTGACTGCTGTAATGGATCTGTATGATCCACATAGTAATGCCGGCTCCGTGCATGCCAACAGTCCATGGTGTTAAAAGTGTTGTGTAGACAGGCTGTGTCTTCAATGTCTTGTTGGTCTGAAGCTCATTGCTGTCATTCTATGCTGACCTTATCAACAGCGCCATCTCTTTCCCAATAGCAATATGTCTGCAGTATGAAGCATGTATATAGACGTATGAAATTGCAGCCTGATGGAACTGCTGCAGACGTTGTATCTGTTTCAGTTTGCAAATACAACCCTGCTGCTGAATTTGCAGACAACTGGAGCAGCTTTGCAGGGAAGTGAACCCAAAGGTGGAAACATTGGCCGACTTCAGCTGTTGGTGTTTAACACCCCGCTGTGAGCGTTCATGTGTGTATAAGTCGTGGAGCAGCTGCTCAGATCCTGGTCGAAGGGTTTTAGCTGCACGTAGACCTCCGCCTAACAAGCACAGACGCTGCAATGTGTCTGCCTGACATAGCCGTGCTCCGTAATTGTTCTTTCGATCTGTCCACTATCAGTGCTGTCCAGTCTACGTTGAGTCGACGTTGCAGCCATTGTATGTGGCGTCAGAGGCACTTTCAGGCACCTTATTGCGGCTGGGAAACTCCTGAAACTGTGCAGGCGCCTGACACCCTCTTCGACCTTGGCTTCAGCAGGCTTCTATTTCCGTTTCTGCATCAACCCACTTGGATATGCTGGCTGAAGAAGAGTGAGGCAGCCTGGTCAATTTGGTCGGCGAAATCGGTGTGCCGCGGCTGCAAATCAGCTTGTTATGTACTAGAGATGTGACTCCGCCGCTATGAAATGTGTTGTTTGGCAGCGACTAAGACCAATTCACACGCCCGCCCGTTCTCACACCCGAACTGCATCCTTCTCGTCAGAAATTAAGAGCAGCTGACCAGCTCAGAC
Source organism: Asterella californica (assembly GCA_036924285.1). Lineage (NCBI taxonomy): Eukaryota > Viridiplantae > Streptophyta > Marchantiopsida > Marchantiales > Aytoniaceae > Asterella > Asterella californica. Next base: position 28,559 of record JAYKYS010000101.1, on the reverse strand, counting down.
GTTGTCCTTGGCATGCTAGCACGTAAAGAGACGCAACAAGCGCGTGACGAGTGAGCTTCATGGGTGCAATCGCTTGCCTTGAAGCTTCGGGGCCTAAAGCTTGCGCTCCGGCTAAGGAACACGTAGCGTCGTCGGACGTAGCCCTAGGCAGCAGCTCAGAAAAGCATGAGCCAGCATGCTAAGGTACCCTTCTACCTGTAGGCTTGCCTTTTAGCCCCCAGCCTGCACGTGTCTCTTAAGTTCCTAGAGCGCGTGAGACAGCCGTCAATTTTTCCGCATCAGGACAGCGGTTTAGGACTGGCTCGGCCGCAGCTCTTTCTTTGACAGTTTGGCAACTACTAGCCGAAACAAAATTTGACGCAAATCCCGCCACTGGCTGATTTTATCCCTCACGTTTGGCCTCAACCCGTGGCTCGTACGGGGCCTGCATGCTTGCACGTAGACTCTTCGTGGTTTCTGTCAAACATGTTTCGTGTGGCGGGACGTGGCTTACCAACAGTTGGGCTTCAGGGCAGACTGTGTTCCCTCTGTGGGTGCTGTAGCTGTTGGGCTGGTCTCACTAGTATGACTCACTTTGTCGCCTGCATTCTTTGAAGGCATCAACTCCGAGCCTCAAGACAGAGGCATGCAGTTTGAATTGCTTTAGCTCCAATTGAGCTTGCTACTGTTTTCTGCAGAGTCGAAATTCATCTTCCTCAAGCAAGTCGGCACACAGCATATATAGCATGCACAAGGGCACTGGCCCTGTACAACGCAAACGAAAGCCTCACACCCAATCACCCACGGAGCCATCAAAGAAGCGTCGCATAGCTCGCAATCCTTCAGAGGCCCAATCTGGCCAAGGTTTGCGGGATGGCATGGTTCCAAGTAAGAACACCCTTCTTGCTACCCTGCTGTGCAATGGGTTCAGGATCTTCGGCTTGTGTTGCCTGGGTGTCAACATGATTGTAACGGTTGTGCTGTGCAGGACTCACTGAACGACAGCAGCTTGCGCTTGCTATGGAGGAGAGCAAGAAAGCAGCAGCAGCCTTACAAGCGAAGGATCGGCAAGCCAGCCGTCAGATGGACTCAGAGGTGCGCCCATTACTCAAGAGTGTTGGCCAAATAGTGCTTGCTTTCCACCGCTCCAACTTGCTTAGCTATCATAAACTGGTACCGTAAACCAGTACACCATGATGCAAAATGGCAGCTAGTGGCTTGTTCCGCAAGTGTAGTTTTGACTGGCATGCTTTTAGGAGGATGACAGTGACTGCCAGCGCAGCTCAGACTCAGAGCAAGACAGCGTCAGTGAAGATGAGTCAGCTGTCAAGCCTCACAGGCGTGCTATCAGGACAGCTCAGCCTGCCCACAGCTTGACTAGTCACCATAGTGATGATGCATCACAGCTTGGTCGGCACGATGACCGCCTGTGTAAGTTGCAAGTGCTCCAGTACATGCTTTGTTGTGCGCTCTTCATTTACATGGTTCAGCACGCAGAGCGCTCTTGCATTGCATCAGTCAACAGAGTTACGTGCAAGTAACTTATAATGCATACACAAAACACGTGCTGATAGCACTGCAATTGATATCACTGCTGCAGTAACATGTTCTCATGCATTGGTTTGACGTTCTTTACCGCGTACAGAACCCCTGCTGCAAGGTCTTTGTAGGGTCAAACATTGTAGGGTCAATCATTGGTCAAGTCTTTCATTGCTGTCTTTTGTTGCTGTACAAGGACATAATGATGTAACAGTGAATTCAGGATAATAGTTCTTGCGCGCATTTATGGCTCAGCGACCATGCTGCCTTGCTGCAGGTGCCAAAAGTGGGCGCTTGGAGAGCTTATCTGGTGGCAGCAAGCAGAGTCAGTCAACTTCTTCCAAGCTTCGACTGACAGCAGATTCATCCAACCAGATTGCCTCAAGTCTGCAACATGTGGACTCTGATGCAGACAGTCATCCTAGGCAAACACATAGCCAGCTTGGTTGCACTGACAGTGCCAAGCGCTCCCCATCTGCTGAGCGCCAGAGGACCTCTGACTTGTCCAGCAGAGACATCCTAGACACTGCTGAGGATAAGGTCAAGGATGAGTCCCAGTCTCAGGATGTTCCTGATGTCAGGTGTCCATCATTACTTCCTGTTACTGTACACTGTGTAATCAGCTCATCCTTCAGCTGGAATCTACTTTCGAAACCTATGCTCTTCAACTGAGCATTTGCTGAAGGCATGGTGTCAGCTGCTGTAAAGCTGTGGCAAGGAAAATGTGACTAAGCTGTTGCTGTGGCTGTGTCTTTTTCACATTATGTCTGGACGGCATCTGTCTGGACGGCATTAGGAAATTATCTTCATTTTGCAAAAGCGTCATTTCTTGTCAGTACCCCTTGTGTGTGCATTGTTCAGGTTACCTCTGGAAGATGGCATGGATCTTTTGGACAAGCGTACGCAGAGGCTGGCATTGCGTAAAGCTTTGTCACACACCATGTCATTGCAACCAGAGGCTGTTTGTCGGGCAGAAACCACAGAGTCAGCGTCACGCCTGCACAAGCTCCCGCATGCTAAGTCCGACATCAATGGAACTTCAGCGTTCTCGAAGCATGCTATGAAAGCTCTCAAAGTGCGTATTCAGAGTGAAGGCAAGCCTCAACAGCAGCTGAATGGCCTGGAATTATCAGCAGCAGCAGCAGATGATGTCCAGCACAGAAAAGGCAAAGCTGGCACGCAGACGCCTAGGGACCAGGTTGCACTCAGCTCAGACGCTACTCCGCGCTCCCGCAATGGTCAGCATCCTAGATCGTTTGATCGCTCCCATCATCTCATGTCCCACCCCAGCGCCCCTATGGCTCAGCTGATTGAGTCTGATCTGTTTGGAGACTTCTCTCCCAAAAAGGGCAACATGGAGGCTCCAGGCTCAGCTGCTGCTGCTGTGTCTAGTCCCAGGACGCACAATACATCTGGCTCAGCTCTGCAAAGGCTGGATGCATCACAGTCGCAAGCGTTGGACGCAGCTACACAGGCGCAGCCTGCTCATAAGACAGGCCTCAAGGTTACCCTGAAGCAGCACAGGCTGGCGGTGTCAGATGCAGCAAGGGCTCTCAGTAATGAGGCAGCTGCTGCAAGAGCCATCAGTCAGGAGGTAGCGGCTACTGTGTCAGCTGCTGCAGAGCAGCCCGTCACGCCTGCTGCTAAGGCTTCACCTACTCCAGCACAAGCAGATGGCAATGCTGCTGAGCTGTCAGCCAAGCAGCCAGAAGCAGGCTTTGCTGTTCCTGCACCTACTGGTACAAAGGTACGGCTGTTGTCTCTAGTAGTCACGAGCCTTGCGTTCGCTGCAGGTTCAAGTCTGCAATGTCTACGGGGTGTGCACTGTTTTCATTGATTTCAACATTGATTTGCTAATTCTGCATTTTTCCAAATGTGGCAGACTGCACCAACTATCTTGCAAAGTGTGGTGATGGGTCATTGTTCGGATTGTGCTGCTGTGATGCCTGACCCTTTCTGTGCAGGCTCTCAGACGTAAGCCAGGCAAGCCTGGCCGGCCTCGCACAGTCAAGAAAGCTTCAGCTTCCGCGCAGGAAATCATGCCCTCGCCAGCGTCTGATCCCAGATGTCAAGTAAGCTTCTTAACTGTAGTGACCTAGCATGGGCCGTGCATGTTGCGGGCTGTGAGTTGATCGTTGCGCTATAATGAACTGCCATGCATTTGGGATAAATGTGTGTGTGCGTGTGCTGGGTGAGAAGTGCGGTGTGGAGGCTGGGCAGCCTTAATCATCCCTGAACAACTTTTCAGGGAGTGGTTTTCAGGGGTTACTCAGGATGCCCAGCCTCCACACTTCTCTCTCAGTCCTTGCGCATCAAAGATGTGGCTGTCAAAAGCCACTTTTGCGGCCTACTCTGTAACAATTGTTGCACCGGCAGGCACTCGCAGAGCAGAATGCTTGTGACACATCTGGTCCATCTGCCACCCCTGTGGCACCTCCAGAGACTGATGCTCAGCCTCTTGAGCCCTCTCCATCTGCTGCAAAAGGCAGGCCCAGAGGGCGCAAACCTGCCAAGCAAGCGTCCATCAACTCATGTGAGTTGCCAACCCTGGGAACCTTTGTGAAGACTGGCCAGCTCAAGCTTCTAGCATTTCTATTGCTGTGCAGCATACCAGGCAACACTCAATCAATTGCACATGAGGTTTTGAGGGGGTGCTTAGCAGCCTTGTCTGTTACACTGTATTTACCTTGTTTGGCAAAACTCTTCATATGTGAATGATGTTCGTGTGGTTCTGTCAGTGCCCATAAACTATGTATACTTGTGCTGTTGACTATGACTTTGTGAGCTAATTATTGTCAGCAGGGGAGCGACGGCTTAAATATATGCATGTTTATCTTGTGATTGATGTTTGCAGTAGTCAGCAGAAGGCTGCGATCTACCTTCACGGATGATGATTCTGTGAAGCCTTCCTTCCAGTCATTTGACTCCAGGAAACAGAAGGGTTCACTACTTTTTGGAGCCTGCAATCTGCTGGTTGCTGAGCAAGAAGCTTGGTCAGCAGCATACAGACCTAGCCCAGGGGCAGGAATTGCCTCCTCGGTACCAAGCAGTCAGACAGCACAGGATGAGCCAACTGCTGACGCCCAGTTGGATGCAGATGCCAGCAGGAAAGAAACCTCCCTCTTGCTACATGCTGCTGCTGGTACTGCACTGTCAGATCTGAAGCAGCAGTATGAGCTGGAGGGCAAGTTGCTGACGAGCTCCATGATGGTATCCTCCAAGAGCACAGCTGCTGACAGGCCCTTCTCGCGGCGGCATGCCTCCACAGAGCAGGCTAGCTCTGCTGATCAGCCTACTCAGCAGCAGTCTGGAGCTTTTGCAGCGGCCTGTGCACATCTGTGGGCACCTTTGCAAAGGAATAGGGATGCTGACAAACTGTATTGGAGCAGAAAGTACAGCAGGGAAGAGCTTACCCCTCAGGATGTCCGATCCCCTCGCAGGTAACGCATCCCCCTCCAGCGTAGCTTGTCACTACTGAGCGACACACCTATGGTCACACTGGTATCACATCTGAGTATCACAGGTGCAAGTCCATGTTTGCTCTTATTTGGTACAGGCATTTCCAAAGTTCGTATGTACAGATTCACGACATAGCATGCCCTGCAGTTGTGCACAAAGCTCAGCATTTGGGTTGAAGCAACATCAACATATGACCTGTCTAATCACCCATCAAACTGTGTCATGTCCTGCAGGTCAAGCAGTCATCGGACCTACGACAGTGGGTGGGATGATCTTCAAGCACGTCAAAGCAGTGAGATTGAGATCCTTGAGTCCTTCCAGCGGTGGTGCTTGAATTGATCACCTTGATGTTGGATGCTATGCAGCTGGTGTTTGTAAACTACCTGTGATCTAGGCATTTTTTGGAAGTAGGTTTAGCTTGAAATTTGCTCACAGATCAGCAGTCAATAGTGTAGCTGATGTGCATGTGGGCTGCTACGTGCACATCATGCTGAACATGAGTCGCTGAATGAACAGCTTTTGTACATTATATACATGGGTACAAACTGCACTGGGTTGCTATGATCTAATACTTTTTGAAACTGGGTTATTCATTCCATGTGCTGTGTGTGACACTGGTAACATATTGCCAATCGATGAAATGCTCCCGTTTGCACTCGTTACGCTTGCTCGCAATCTCTGTACAGCTGAGTGTCTGGTAGAAGCATCATCTTGGTCTTGCTGCGCTGTTCGTCTGATTCTTCGTTCTTTCTGTCAGCGTTGGCTGTCAACATGACAGCGCAAAGTCAACGACCGCCTCTGCAACAGCTCTTAAGCAAAGCATTCCGCGAACCCAACTGCATACACACTGAAGACGGCGGAGCTGTGCTGGCTCTCTCTATTCACTGTGAGATAGCCTGCACGCGCGAGTGCACTAGCCAGTGTTGCCCGATCAAGGCATCCTAGGGATGCTGTGCAGGTCTATTCGTACAAGCAGGATTCACAAGTCTGCACACCCTCCGACCGAATGATTACACCCCTCAACCAGACTGGAATTGCAGCCGTGAGGCGTGGAGTTTCCAGTACAAAAAGTATGCAGAAGCTTGTAATACACTTTGTATGTGTATATAAGGTGGTGCTAAGTTGCAGCTTGAAACACGCGTCTGTACATCTGTTCAGGAAGGGATATGCAAACACCTTCACTTACGAGTGTGGCTTGAAACAATCAACTGGTCAGGCATATGTACATGTCACAGAAGAGCGAAATAGCGACAATATCTCCTTCATGGGTTTGATACTTCAAAAATATATCCCTGACGTTGGCAGACTGAGACAGCATGACTGGGAAGGTACTTGTGCCCATGACCGCCCCTAGCTGCTGGAACTGTTTGTCCACGCTTAGCTTGTGAGGCTTGCACACAGGTGTGTTGGCCAACGAGACTGATTTGATAGCATACTTTGATACCTATATCATGAGCCCCGTACTTTCAAAGGCAATGCTGAGCTCAAGCGATCAACAGGACGCTGACAGCAACTCAAGGTTTGTCGATTGTGTGGTCATATTTTGCACAGCATGATGAATCATATGCCCTTGCTGATGCATCTGTGCTTTACGATGACTGTGCTGCTGCAGATCAAAGATAACAATTGTAGCTGGCGTAGCTTCAGTCCTCTGCATGCTTGCTTGGAGTATCAAACGTAAGCAGCAATCATGATCAAGGTCAATTGCTGGATCTGTAGCCATTGCTGTGGGTATGGTCAATGTTCAACTTGACAATAAGCTGCACAACAAATGTTGCTTCTGCTGGGTTGGTTGGGCAATGTTTGGAGCTCTAGATGCGGCTTGCATAGCTCAGCCTGGTGCAATGTATGTCTGTACCATGACTTCTCTCCCAATTGTAGCAACTATTGATATGTCATGCAACAATCTTAATTGCAACAAAATGCAGTAATAATGCTGTAGACTGCAACTGTTACATCAAAAAGCAGCAATCTTGCATTCAAGCACCAGTGAAAGATGTCCACTCGGAATACATCACTCCATGTAGGCTATTAGCTATGCACTGGCAGACGAGATGCTGGCCAGCAAACCAGCATAAAACCCAGAAGGAGTGGAAAGTACAGCAATACTGAACAGATCTTGAATATTAAATTGATGGTGGGCAGCATATAGCAACAAGCATTGCATGCAAGGTGCCTGGTCAGCGCAGTTCAAGCATCTTCCGAGTTGCAACGTCTGCTGCCTACAAATTGGATACAGTACCTCATCTGAACGATGCAGAATCAAGGCAATGACTGAACACACCCAACAGACCAAGACATGACTGTACGTGGCTTAATAGCACTTTTGCATCTTTGCAAAGTGTTGATCATCCTGCATAACGGGGCCACCTAGGGCTGTGTTGTAAGTGCAACATGCAGCTTACCTGTGTGCCAGTAACAGATGAGCGTGCATGTCAAAAGGCAACGGCAACCATAATATACTACACAGCCAGGTACTGGCAGTGTCCTTGTTCCAGCATTGGCCATCCCTGATGCCTGACTTTGCCAACCTTTGCACAGCTGACTACACAACGGTAAGCAACTGCATCCTGATGACAAGTGAAGGGCTGCTCAGGGTAGAGTCGTTAGCTGGTGTTAGTGTTAGTGGTTAGTCTACACAACCCACGCCAACCCCTTTAAGTGATTCCTGCTCACTTCCCTGCATGAAGATGAGCTGTATAAGCTGCAAACAGCCAAAGCTGCATGCACAAACACGTGAAACCTTTTCTCTTCTGTTGTGAGTGAAGAACCGCAGCAGAAGGTAAGAAGTTGCACATGTTTGTGCACGCACCTTCAGCTGTTCACCAAGTACATATGAATTGCACATGCCACAATGTTATGTGCAGCCCAACACAAGCTATCTGCCTTGTAGATTCAGCTGAACATGCTGGGGGACCAAAATACTGGGACAGACAGCTGGTATTGGGCTGCACACCGTTACAAGGGTCTGAGCCTTGCAGATGCAATGTATGCCACTGTTGGGGGACAGCAGAACTGATCCAAGGACACTACAGCGCTTGACAATGCGCATGTACTCAGGAGGAGAGTAGCACAGTCACAGTGTACAATTTACTAAGTCACCTGAAACTGCTCTGCTTGGTGCAGGTCCTGTGGCAGATTCGAATTCATGACTTGCTGTTCTGCAATAGTGGCTGACCATCTTCAGTAATCGACAAATTGCAAAAGCTCTGGTTGCAAATCCGAGCTACATGTGGATAGGTACATGAAAAGCTTGCACTGCAGTACTATCAAGCCACACATGTTGTACTAGTCGATAACATCTTGTTGCACAACTTGCTTATAATGCATTTGCATAGTAGGTATTGCCTACAATGTATTCGTCACGCCTATTATGCATCACAACTTGGAGACCACAAAGACACCATGTACAAGTAGCAATGTGATAGGAAAGGCAAGAGGAGATGGCACATCGATTTTTATACCTCAGGTGTGCGTACTGCATGCCTGATCCTGATGACTCCAAAGCCTCAGGAAGATGAAGGCTGCCTTCATCTTGAAGTGCTCAATGCTTATGTCCAGCCCTGAGTCTAGTATATGTCTGCTATAAGCCTCAAATCTGCATGCTTTTCCAAGAAACACACAAGACATGTCAACTGGATGCCCAACATTGCACCCGTGACAGAGCAACAGACAACTGCCAATGGATTGCATCACTTGCAGTATTGGTGATGGACAGGCATTCTTAAAATATGGCTGATTGCATAACAAATGTGTAATCTCAGTGCCAGTGACCAACACACAGCACATGGCCTCAATCAGAACTCCAGTGCATGATCACATATTGTAGCCTGATGAGTTCACGATTGGTCAATTTTGCAAATTTTAGACATGTCAGGGAGCAACAAGAGCAGCATGACTTCACTTGGTAGCGTTTCTGTTAGTCTGACTAAATTTAGGCTGCTGCATGCATGCACAGCATTGCAAACAGTCTATTTCTTCTTCTTGTTTTTGCGAACATCCTGCTTGATCTTGACAAGGCCTGGCATGGACAGCTTGACGGTTCCAACAAAGGCGTTGATCATGTCCATGTCTGGCACGGCTTTGATCAGCTCCTTCTCCCTGGCTGGTATGTCAACCTGCCTCGACAGCAACTCCACAGCCTACAGTGGTCACACGACGCATATTTAGCAACAGCATCAATTGAAGCAAGGGGTGCAAGCCCTTCGGCCTTGTGCAGGAAACACAGGGACGTTGCACAAGGCTGTCACAACAGCAGATGCTGGTGCCCCATGTCACTTCTGTTCAACAATACCTGTGCAACTTTTGCAATGTTTCCCACTGTTCTTATATGCACAATGTCGTAGGTCGTATGTGACAGATGTCGATGTCTGGTCCTAAACAACATTACTGTGAGAGGCAAAGGTTGCACAAAACATGCAGCGGATCTCCCCTCGAGCTACGGGTGGAAGACACCTCAAGCTGACCATGCTGCAAGCAGGAGACTGCACTGCTTTCGTCATGCGCACCTCCTGCCTGCTGCAGCAGCTATAGCGGCAGGAGATGCAAGCAGGGAGTTGTATTGTTGTTTCATCGGCATCTCCAGCAGCCACAGCTGCTGCTGCAGGCAGGAGACGCACATGACAAAAGAGGTACACTCTCCTGCTTGCAGCACGGTCACCTGGTCTGAAATTTGCAACAAACACAGCCAGGCCCCTGGGCCACACTAGCAATGGAGTCTATGATGCTGGTAAGCCAAGCTGACCTGGCGGGCTGCTTTGCCTTTGCGCTGAGTACCAGGAATGAGCTTCAGTTTATGCTTGTACCCTTGTAGCGCTGAGTAGGGCGCGCAGACGGGTACAGCAAACAGCAGTACGTCGTCGGGCTTAGGCGCTCCAGTCAGGCTGTCTAGCTGTGTGAGCTTGTCCTTGTCATCCGGGTCCAGCAGCTCTACATTCTCCTCTGCCAGGAGGGCAGCAATCTCTGCCTGTTCTGCTGTGCTGGCGCGCTGCTGACCCTACGAGAAGCAATCACAGCTTGCAGTCTGACAGGAAGACTAGCATCTTTGCAGTAAAGATGTTGATGATAACAACCGTGTTGTAGTGATGATGCTAGCAAGGCAAATACTCAGCAGGTCTTGTATGTTCACAGTGTCTGTCCACACCGGCAGAGCAGTGATAAATGAGCAATACTCGACAGCTGCAAAGATCACAGTTCTGCTTCCTGCAGTATTGCCAAAGCTCGTCTTTTGTCCTGTCTTGGGACACAGATGTGAGTGTCGTATGTGTGACAAGGTGGAGCAACAGTGAAGCAGCGTGATTGCTGCACAATCCAGCATTGCAGTCAACTGGCATACTTGAGTTCTCGAACACCTCACAAGAGTGCACTCCCAATCAGCATTGTGAGCAGCTGCTGAAAGCAGCTTGACCATGCACATCATCCCAACAATCTCTTCAATGACACACCTGAGAATGGTTAGCAACATTGGCCTCCCCATCTTCTTCTGCCTCGCTGCTAGAGCTGCTAGCATCTTCTGCACTGGCAGATGCATCACCTGCAACCCCTTCTTCTGGAACTGTAGACGCAGCACCATCATCCTCAACCTGCTGGCTTGGAGTAACGTGGTCCCCGGTTTCTAGAGTGGGACTAGAGGCATCCCCATGCGCCGCTGCTGGTGCTCCTGCTTGAGTGCGCTGCTGCCATGCTGCCTTCTTCAAGTCAAGCTCAGCCTGCCTCTCTGCAGCTGCTTGACTCATCTGGCTAGCGCCAACCGCTGCCAGGGCTTCAGCAGTGGGTGCTTCCTTGGATAAGGAGCTGGCCCTCTGCTGCCTCAGTCCCTTTCTTGGCTTTGCGCTTGGCCTTGTGGGCTTCCTTTTTCTCTAGCTTGGTTTTTTGCCCACCTGCCACAAAAGTTTCATCAGCAAAATGTAAAGGAAGCACAGAATAGTTGACGTGAACGTCAGCTCTGCTCAGGAAAAACAGTCATTTATTGAATGGGATTTCTGGCATGATGCTCACTCAGATGGGTTGCTGCTAGGGAATGCTGACTTCCACCCAGCAGTTGCTGGGAATGTCAACTTCAGGGTGTTTTGTGTGCAGCAGAAGGACACAGCATTGTTGAGCATTTTTCTGACCATGCAATCTCATGGTGCCATCAAGTGACGCATACAAATTAGGACTTGATGTGTTGCAGCCACATCAAACAGTCAGTGTGCCGCTCATTTCCTGACTCCACATTAGCAAGTGCTGTCAAGACGCTGCACAACAGTCATCTGGTCAACTTGCCTGCCGATCCAAGAAACTGCATGGCGAGCTCCCGGTCTTCCTCGTCTTGATCTGCATACTTGGCTTTGGCCTTGGCTGCCTTTGTCTTCTTCCCTCTCACTGGCTGCAAATGCAGGCATGCACTGCTCAACATCTGTTCTCACTTTGCATCTCCTCATGCAGCCAGATGATAGATCGTCAACCACCAAGGGGTTCGCCAAGACATGAGCACAAAAACATCTAGTGGCAACAGTCTTGCTTACACTTAGGCTGCATAGGGTGCTTGAACTGCTGTTGGCCATCAAATAGCCAGGGGTATGCATGGCTGCAGCAGTGAAAGGCCTGGACTGCCAGCTTGAAAAGAAGGCAATGCCCTCACGTAGCTGGACATCCACATCTCTCCAAGTTGGAAGTCAGGCATTGGACAGCCAAAGCTTTGCAAGCCCAGGCCCACCCAGGCATGATTCCAAAGCAGGCAGACAGTGTATGCAGTGACGCTGAATGTGCACTATCTAAATTATTCGCTAGATGCTGATCTGCCAATACACAAAGAGAATCAGCCTGGTGCTAGGGCAGTTGCAAGCACCCACCTGCGGAGGGCCCGGGGCTGTTTGAGGCTCCCCCTTGGCGGATGTGGCCCAGCCTTGGCCTCCCTGCGTGCCTTCTCAGCCTTTCTAGCTGCTTCCAGACTCTGCTGTGATGACTCGTCCTTGGTTGGCACCATTATTGGCAGGGCTGCCATTTGATGCCAGCTGTTTGGTCTTCTCACTTGCAGTGGGAAGCTGTGTGGTGCTTGATGCCGTGCTGACTGCTGTTTGCTCTCCCTCATTGGCAGTTGCAGCCTACAGTGTCACCAGCAGCGCTGCGAGTGGTGCATAAGCAGCGTTTCAAGGATGACAAGGGCGCTAAGGTGCTGTATCACACCCTGAAAGCCCTTGATGATTACAGATGCTGTTGTCGAGCCAATGTGCTACAGTATCTACCCCTTCAAAGCTCAATTGCCCCATGTGTTCTGTTCCCATCTCATGCCCTGAGATGGCTTTACGCCAGAAGGAGCACACTGCTCTCAATGGACAGTCAAGCGACCTTGCTGAGGGCGAGAGAGGTGAGTGAAACATTTGGGACAAGTCTTCTTTGAGGGTGGACAAACACAAGATTGATCAGCCCATATTTTACATACCCAATATGTACCTTTTTTCTTCATTGCAGCAACCCTAGGCAGCACCAACAGGCAGGGGTGTTTCAAGGCAGCCCCTCAGTCGACTCACATAACATGGTGCCCCGGAGGAAGACCCCCATAGATTGGCAGAGTGATTGAAAGTGTGCAGACGAAAGGACAGCTGAGCTGAAACAAGCAGCGACTTGACTGCTCAATACATTGACAACTTTTGAGCTGTGAGAGCACACCTGCTTCTTCATTGTATTGCGCTCCTTGACAGACAGGTGGCGCCGGCCAGGGGCCCCGTCCGCACCCCCCTCCTGGGGCCCCATCATTGGGGACTGCTGTCTGTGCAGCTGTGGCTGCTTCCTCAGGAGCAGCCAACCCATATCTGCACAGTCATCACACCTGCCTTGACTAGGTAAGAGGAACATCTTTTTATAAACTCTTTCAACAGCACACAACACGGCATGGCAACTCATGCTGAAGGTGCGCTGACCAAGGACACTCATCAAAGCTGCCTTTGCTGCTTAACAGTGAGGCCTGTGCTATGTTGTTGCCTTTCAGGATCTGTTTTGCGTATCACGCAGACACAAGTTGTAGGCAAGTGTGTTGACTTCCTGAGTGCAAGATATTAAGACAGCAGATGATTGTGTGTCTTTGCTGCCTCATGCAGTTTACACTTAGTGAGTTGAAGATATCTGTGTCCTGCTTGAATGCAAAGCAGATCATGCAGTGGAGACACACCAGCCAGAGGCTAGACATGTACCATGTACAAGCAGTCAGCTGACGCCGGCACACATAAACATGTCCAGACATTGGCATAAACAGACACACACAGACACAGACACACAGACAGACACACAGACAGACCACAAGACAGACACACAGCCAAAGACACGCACAATCTCACAAACAGACAGAAACAGACAGACAGACAGAAACAGTCAGAGACAGACACAGACGCAGACAGAGGCAGAGACAGAGACACAAGCAGAGACGTACGTACGAACACAAATGCACACAGACATTTGGCACAGCAAGGCTGGTGCATGCAGACATGCAGCGCTTTTATACAACCTGATCACAATGTGATCACACTTTCCAGCTAGTTGCTGGACACAACAGTGTCCAGCTGTGTCAAGCAGAGTTTGCCCTGTACATATAGCCTGGGTGTTGAGCTGCTGCTGTACCTGGAGTAGCTCTGTGCATGGCGGCTGGTGGGCTGAGCAGCACTATCCAGGAAGGCCTCCAGGGCGTTTGCAGCACTGCCTGATCCCTGTTGAGAAGCAGCGTGTCTAAGCATGCCAGGCTCCCTCTGCTGCCGCTCCACTTGTGACCTCCTGAGCTGCACCATTCTCTGCAGCAGAATGGTGCGTTGCTGATCACTGCACAGGCACGGTATTGTAGAGGGTGAGTCAGGGGAGGGGAGGGTAGGGTGAGGTGAGACAGAGTATGGTAGGTTGAGGGGAATGGCTTGAGGGTGGGGTTGGGGCAGGCCAGGGCGTGATTGGGGTGGGACAGGCGAGGGGATGCCAGCAATGACGTCACCGTGGCACTTCAGCATGCCGTTACACAGGCTTGCTGATGAAAAGCAGTAACAGTTCTGTCTTTCTAAATGTGCAGACGCTTCGGACAAAACTGCAAAGGTGAACAAAGCCTTGGTCAGCGTTTGTTAGCCTTGTGCTGTCTGGTCTGAAATGCCTGCACGTTCACTCAGACACAACTGGTATCTACATTCTGGTCAGCGTTCGCGTCGAGTAGACAGCAATAACAAGCAACGCTTCAGTTGACGCAAACCAACAAACATGGCATGCAGAACAACTATGGCCAAAAGTTTGCTGCATCTTGCAGGTGTTGTCCCTCTTTCAACACTGGAAAGAAGAACAGGGGAAGCGTAAGTGCCCCAGTCAATGGGCAGAGAGCCTACAAGAGCCCCATGCAGAGCTCCAGGCCAGGGCCACCCCCAGCAGCCCCAGTCACACATGCATTGCCAGTGGCAACACAGTGCTGTGCGCCACTGCCAGTGCACGGGAGGCTATAGCAGATAGACCATGAGTAAGTTGGCAGCATCAGAGCTAGCTGAGTTGCTTGCAGCAATTGCACTGAAGGATACCACTCTTGCATCCTGCTCATTGTGCATCTTTGCTGAGGCAGCGGTGCTTTTGTAGGGGGCTCTGCCGGCAACAGTTGGACTCGAGGATCATGGCAACCAGTACTAGGACATCCCCTCAGTGCAATTGTTGCCTGAAGCAACACTGCAAGCACTACTACCTTAGTCTGCTTTTGCAGCAACATAGCAAGATAGCCTGTTCTGTTGTCAACAGATGCGGCATTGAAGTTCAAGCTGACGAGGTTAAATTTGTATGCTGGGAACCAGCTTGGAACTCAAGCTGACTGGCCTCATGATGCTTGACATGAGGGCAGCCTGGGGTTGTGGATGTTGCAAAAGAGCCTTTCCAAGGGTGCATGCTACCCAACAAGAGTTGTCAGCATTATGAGCAGCTTTTGCGGGACCAGAGCTAGGTGACATGGTTGCTTAGATGTACATCAGCTGCAGTGTCTGTACTGGATTGGCTTGTTGATAGTTCAGTGAACGTGTAGTTACAATGCCACAGCTATGCACCCTAGGTAGCATCTGCACATTCTCCCCCCCCCCAACCCTTCTGCCTTATGCGATCTCGGTTGCATTAGCAGCCCGAAAGACAAACATGACATCGATGCTTTCCCCCTTGAATGGCTTGCAGGACTTCCGCTTGAGTGCGATGCGCAACAGCAATGCACACCATAAGCAATAATTACTTGAGTTGACCATAGCAGCAGTACAATGCCCTTGAATGCAAGTGTTGCAATCAAACACAAAGAGGACCAGTGCCTTCAAGCGACTGCTGACAGCCTAGCAAAGATGATTCAGTCCGAGGTGTGGAGAGATCCAAGATCAGAGCTTATGAAATACTGACATACTGTGCTGATCAGGACGAGACCAAGCACCATCTCAACTTGCGCAGAAAGTCAACCTCTTCAATCAAATACATATCGCACCATCCACACTTTACTGAAGGCTGTACTAACAAACAAGCTCATTGTTTACCTCCAATGCTGTGCACTGAATGCACAATACAATTTTTGCTGCAAAAGACTAGGATGGCACCTGTGTCATCCACAGACTCATCATGATCGTTGCCTTGTTCAGTGTCATCCTGCTGCTCCTGGGTAGCTGACTCATCCTCTGCCCCCTTTGGTGCACGCTCCCCCAGATGAGCAGCGATGCATGACTCATCCTGCAGTAGAGAAGAGCTCGTCAGTAAAAGACCAGTCTCACTCTGCATGACAGATATAGCATAGTGTCATTGAGTGTGCAAAGCACGAGGAACGCAATGCCACTCAATGCAAAATCCTTAGCTGATTACCTGATCAAATGCCAGATGTGAGAGCATGTCATTATCTGTAGGCTATGCACGAGGACAGCATCCAGCATGAGCCAAATTTCTCACCAGCTTGAACAGGAAAGCAAAGCCCATGACCAGAGGGTTGGGTGGCAGGAAATTCTTTCTGCCTCTGATCATGAAGGACCCCACTGTCAAATACTCACCTGTTGGAGCAGTCTTGGAGACCTGAGCAACACACAACCACTCAGCATCTGAGCAACACACAAACACTCAGCATCTCAAATTTGCTGCTCTCAAACACACGTTTTGCCAGTCTCACAACAGCAGTGTATCTTGCAGCCACGTTGCAGAATAAATACCAAAGTCTTTGCAAGTCTTGAGCAAGGTTGCTGCAACCAGCGCTACTGCAGTGTCTCTGCATGCAATGCAGACCACCCCACTGCCCACATATGTGCCAAGTGGTGCCATTGAGTGTTGTGAACTCAGGGGTGCACCTGATGTTGATGGACCCACCAAGCTGAAGTCACAATCTTGGCATCCCAGCGCGCGCTGCGGCATACGCAGGCACAGCCTGCTTGGGAAATGCTCAGTGGTGGAACAGCCTTCTCAGGCACATGATTCTTGATAATGGTGGAGGCAGCACCGTGCAAGTCAGCATGCACATACAGGTCACCTGCAGCAGCTGCGTGTTTCCATACCCCTTTCTGAGCCAATGTGCAACAAGCATCACATAATCCAGGTTGAGGAATACAAGAGCGATGCGGTTGTGCTCGCAACCTCACCTTCCTTCACAGACAAGAATCAAAACTTGAATGCTCCACAAAACTCAGGATTCTGCCTTCCCGATTGAGATGTGTGCATATGAATTGTGTTTACCACGCAAGCAAGCCTGCAGAATGTCTATTGTTTGGGGTGTGTGAGAGGGAAGCACAAGGAACGAGCAACTCACATGCTCAACCACTTGTGGTTCCAGGCTACAGCAGACGGCACTCGGGCTGCAGACCAGACTTGTCATCATAATCAACATGTCCTGCTGCTGGGGTGCCGCTAACAGTGGGATGCAAGCACAACCAAACGCTGCTCTAAGAGTAGGTCAAGCAAGCATACTTGTCTTCCGCATAGCATCTTTTGGAGGACCATGTCTTTGTGTCTGCCAATCAAAGAAGAGCTGCACACAGACTGACAGGATATGCTAAACATGCACAGAAGAAGACACACTGGCAAGCCGCGCCAACAGACAGAATTAGGGCAGACCTTTCTTCAGATAGCGCTTGACGATCAGCTCATTCTGCTGAGCATCCTGCCGCTGATGACCAAGTAGTTCTCACTGGTCACAAACCAGTTGAATTTCTCAAACCAGTGTGGCTTGCGTACATGCTGGATGGCTGTCTTGGTGCGCACTTGGCTGAGCTGGTGCTGAGCCTTCTTCTCTGCAGCCTTCAGGGCCTTCTCGTTTGCGTCGACAGTCTTCTGCTGCTTGACCATGTGGCTGCTTGCGCTTCTCGTAGTGTGCTCGAGCATTGGCATATGCATTGAAATCCAGGTCAAGTTCCACCTGTGAACGGGCAGAGGGCTTGCAGGGGTACAAGTTACTTGGCTAGAGACGTGTTGGAGGAGCTCAGATTCGCTGCCATTGGAGAGACTGTCAGCCAGTAGGCAAGCAGGGGGTCTGAACAAATAGACATGCTCGTATTACCCGATGTGAAAATGCTGTATCCTGGGAAGCACAGTATGAGCTGCAGGGCAGCGTACATACTTTTGTTCTCAGTGTGCATACTCAGTCTGTGTAGTGCCCTTGTCCCTCAAGGCACACCCTGCAGCTGCTGGAGCATCACCATAGGGCTACTGCTTCTTTCCCAGGCAGGGACACGGGGGTGGTGAATGCTGGTAAGGGGGGGGGGGGGACCTTCAAGTAGGGGCATTGTTCCTCATGTGTTGCCTTTTCCTCGACAAGGGTCCATGACAGAAGTCACACAAAGCGGGCAGACCCTACGCAAGACTGGGCAAGGGCTGAAGCACTTGAACTGAAACTGTATGGCACACAAGGAGGTGGTCCACTGTTCACCTTAGTGGCTGGACGAGTCATGGCTTCATCGTCAGCTTCCTCCTCATCCAGGAAGTTCTCCAGCACCACAGTGATCTTGTTCTTGTCCAGCGCCAGGGAGTCAATCAGCCCTGCCACTGGATTGCCGGCCCGTCGCTCTGCCTTGATCATCTGCCCCAGCTCTCGCCAGTCCAACCCAGATGCCAAAGCCTCCCTGACTGCATTGATGGCTGCATCCACTGCTTCCAGATTGTACTCGATCAGAGCAGCCTGCATTGCAAAGCCGTACGCCTGAACTTTACGGATGAAGATTCTCATTGTTATAAGACTTGTTGTGACATGTAAGGCTGGGATCAAGGCAGGCGTGAAACCTTTGTTATGGCAGCTGATGCTCAGCAGTGTCAGAGGCAGCCATGATGAAGCAACAATGCTCAGCAACAGATGCTTTCCCATGACAGTTTCCAACATTGCACTGCAGAACTGCTGCAGTAAACATCAAGCCTGCATCGGCTATTGACAGAGACTAGGTCAATGTCACTTGAGGTCAATCCCAGCTCTGAAGCACAGCCACCGAGCTTGGCCAGGTAAACACCGGATACTGCTTGCAGCAGCATCAGGTGTTCTCAAGCCAAACTCCATAACTGCATCACAGCCATTGACATGCAAGCATGACCCACATGTCATGAACAGAAGATGTCCTGACACAGAGGTATGTGACAGCACATCAACAGATGTTATAGCTGGAGGAGGCTGTACCAGTGCTGCTGATACAGCGTTCTTCAGTTTGTAACAATGATCGATGTCAGACTCAAACAGTGTCTTGACAGCAAGTGCCAGATACAGCCAGCATGCTTTTAGGCGAAGCCTGCTGATGGTGCACAGTACAGCCGCTTGGAGTGCATTGACGCAGCGCTGATCATGTTTTACCGCAGTGGGCTTGAGAAAGACAGTCTGAAGCAGGGACAGGAGTCAGGGTAGGAAGCACCACGAACATTGCTGCAAAGTTGCCAATGCCAAAAAGCATGGCTTATCTATACAACGCCGCAAAAGCTACAGTCTCTTGCAGCACTGCCTCTGCAAGTGGCAAGACACTGTGAGATTGCACACTAAGGGATTGCAGCCTGTACTCCATCCTGCCAGCAAGTCACGCTTGTTACAATTGCAAGTGTGGGGCACTAAAGATCCTGCTTGCTTGTGGCGGCATTTGCTCAATGCACAATGGCCTTAACATGTTTGTACGTAATCTTGGCCCTGCCAGCTTTACCTGAAAGGTCTGCAGAATGCAAACAGGTGGAGGCATACCAGCTCAGCAGCACTATTGCATTGCATGTGCCGTCAGCTGCAGATGGCTGCACAAGCTATGTGCAGCTGCATTCTCACTGGTTGTGGCATCTTCTGTTGCTGCATTCCCTGTGTACGAATACAAATAGTAGCCTATTCTGCATTTGCCACCAATGTGACTTGACTATGCAACCTTGAGGCTGCAGCGCGGGCAGTTTTTCAGAGCATGAAGATGCATGCCACATGATGAGGAGAGGGGAGACAGGGGCTACCCCTCCGATAACAAACAACCCCAGTGCACTGCAGGTGCAGGCAGCTGACAGCCTGCAAGAGGTGGGCAGAACTCACAGGAACATGTGGCAGCCAAGTTCAGCAGCACCCAAACTTTTGCTACTTCATGCTACTGTGAGCCCTGCCCATCTCATACAGGCTAGCTCTCTGTGCTGAGCAGAGTGCGACGCTGGGCAAGAGGAATCCATGCCACTGTATGTTCAATCCTTTTGGCACCTGATCTGCGTGGCTTACAACTGCAAGTGGTCAATGCATATGCACAGTCTGCTGCAGGGCGTGTTTCTGCTTCAGCAGTCAAGCAACAGAGTAGTGACCAGGGTATTGCCAAGCAAGCCAACTTTTGCCTATGGTGTTGGCAGGGTTTCAGAGCACATGAGTGCATGTCCTTGCCATCGCTGACCTGTGCAGCATGCAGAATGATGTCAGAACCATCAGGTTGCAGATCCTGTGTACTGGCTGTGATCTTGTGATGAGAGCTGCTTGCTTGTGCGCCTGTGCAGGAAGAATGTCACACCCAACCAGGGCAGCTACTTTTGCAATCCATCAAATAGCCAATAAGATCACACACCCCCCCCTTCCTACCCCACGAGGCCCCCGCCCCCACATTCTTCCCCTCAGGGCGCTGACAGCCCCTCCACAACAGCAACACGATTGGCTTCAATTGTGGATGTGCTGTAGGCTCCCTGAGGGAGGGGAAAAGAGGGGAGGAGAGAGGTTGTGGGGTATGAATATGGGCTGGGAATAGGAGGGGGTTTGTGACATATTGGACAGAGGGGGGACACGGGGTGCCCTCTGCTGACAAACAACCCCAGTGCACTGCTATTGCAGGCACTTATCAGCCTGCATGGGATGAGCAGGACTCATGGTACCATTGGGGCGTGCAGAAGTTTCCATGCCAAGCAGAACGGCAGAACAAGTCAGGTACCAAACGATGTTGCGCACAGTGGCAGGATTCACCATTCCCTATGTCCAGGAGAGTGCAGGACTCAGGCACTGTACAGTGCTGGACCTAAGCAATAGTCAAACCTGCCATGGTGCAAATTATCCCTTCAGCACCTGATTTGCATTTGCACATGCAAGGCCCACCTGCCATGGTGCATAAAGGCAGATGCCTGTGTTGTATCTTGCCAAGGTCTATGCTGCCCCACGGCTTTGTTGGTAGGAGGCAGATCATAGCATCATGCCAACAATTGCAAAGATATGCACAACATGTAACTGATAAGTTTAATCTTGGATTGTATCGGCAAGCTTGTCCATGCACTGCGGTCCAAAGCCAGCACAAGGCAAGTGTGAATGCCACCACGCCTGGGCACATTACAGACATGCCTTGATGATACTTATGGACCAGGGGCTGGGAGCAGTTGCACTTTTGCCACAAAGGTACAGTGTATATACGTACCTGGAGTCGTACTCTTCAACCAAGGAAGTGGAGGTATGATGCCTACAGCTGCATGGCTATAGAAACAGCTTGATAATCAACTAATCATGCATGCTGATGGACAAGATGCTATGCTATAGACATCCAGATGCAAATAGGGTGCCTGCAGCTGCATAGCTAAAGCAGACCGAACGATGAAACCCAAAAAAGTTTTAGCCGTTCATCACGCTTTCTGCAACAGCCATCCAGCTGCAAGAGTTACACTACTTGCTTTCTGAATCTCTGCAACAGGGCACCAATGCATCCAGATTGATTGGTCTGTCAGTGTCATGATGGGTGGCAGCCACTGCATCTCTACATGTGGCACAGCACCTGTGCAGATGGTTTGGCATCCCTACATGTGGCACTGCATCTTCACGGTACCCAACCCTACTTTCTGCTTCGCCGCATCTCTTTCCAAGTCCTCAGCCCGCTTGCCCTGGTCCAGCTTGATGCGCTCCAGCTTGGCCAGGGCAGCCTTCTCCTGCTGGTTCTGATTGCGCTCCATCTGCTGCCCCTCGATCTGCAGCATCAATCACACACCAACATTACTTAACCCTGTAGAATGCATGGGGAATCCTGAGTAGCTGTGCTGCCTTGTTCATAACCTCTTCATGCTGAAGGCCGACATCATCATGCCCATGCATGGACGTGATGGCACCAGCCTTCAGGATGAACAGGTGCAGAGCATGGCAGCAGAGCCTCCCAGGCCCTTCTGAAATGTCCCAGACAATTCTGAGCAAGGTTGGTAAAACCTGCAATGCCAGCAGCACCGAACTGTCATGCCGGCATGATTCCAAGGCATTGACAAACAGCGACTTGCAGGGCTGGGGTGCGATGGCACCACAACCTACAGCTAGTCAATGCCTTGGTAACAAATCATACCATCATGCCAGCTTGGTGTTGCTAGTATGGCCAATGTCCCATGTCCTGAGATGAATAGCATCGACATCAAATTTGCGATGGTGGGATCATGTATCACGGCTTTGGCGTGATGTGAAGCAATCCACTACAATCTCAAGTGTGCCTGATTTGACGGTAGCCAGCACGCCTGACCATCTTTACATTCCAAGTGGAAATGGAAGCTGTATCTCTCCTGGTGAGTGTTGAGGTACGTGCAGCATGGTGAGTGACATGTGTACAGGGCATTTGGCTGGTCACGCAAGCAGGTGACGATAGGTGTTGTGCCAGACCCAGCCTGTGGACTAGCTTGACAAAAGCAGACTGAGATCAGGTAAGCCCCTCCCAGGTAGAAGATGAGCAGGTGGCCTGGTGCATATCAGGCATGCGCTGCTTCCATGGCACCATGTGACCACCACTTGACAACAGCTGGTAGACTGGCGTAGAGGGAACGGTTGACAAAGGACTCAGTAACATGGTGTGTCTCCTCATCTTCATCAGACTTTGTGGCTGTGAGAAGGCCCATGTTGCTATTGAAATGCTGAATGGCTTCCTGGCCTGCTTCACTGAGCATGGCTTGGACGCAACATTTAAATAAGAGAGAACGTAACTCAGCATCACACTGCCTCATGTGCCTTTCAGCTGCATCACAAGAAGCAAAGTGACCATGAAAGAGGCTGCAATGCAGACAATATGAGTTTCCAGTCCTTGCTCTGGACTAGTTCCTGATAGCCAGAAGTGCAGCCAAAGTATGCATGGCAAGAAGTACAGGAGGCTTGAATGCAGTCACTTGTGTCCATCTTCCTGTGCATGCTATTGGTCTACTTGATGCGTCCAGCTGTCAAGGTGAAAGCTTGATGATCTGCATTCCTCACACTGCAGCCCTGCAAGGCTTAGTCAAGCTGTGAGGCAGCTTGATGCAGCACCCATCAGCTAGGTGAGCCTTGCCAGCCCTTTTATGACACTTTCTGAAATGATAGGGATTCACCGGCAATAACTTTAGATGTTGCTGAACAAAGCATGAGACCCAGCTGTACGTCTGTGCCCAAGGTCTGTGTCTAAAAGCGGTATATGTCAATCATGAACAAAGATTATGTTGAACATCTCAATTTGGCAACTGTGCACTTCATAGCAGCTGATGGACTGGTGCAGTGGGATGGTGATGACTGCTGCCTCAGCAGCGACCTCAGTCTCAAGGTGACTCTGCTGGTTTTGTGGCTTCTACACGGCCTGATATACTCCCTGGCCTACTATACTGAGCCTGCTCAGACCAGGGCGTATCCCAAGCTTGCCCTGGTGGGGGCAAGGGGTTGTTCCATGGTGATAAGGAAGCACCTTGACACAAATTACGGTGTCACCATTGCCCTGCTACATATGGATTCACAATCTGGTTCCACGCGTTGCTAGCAAGTAAATCCAACAGGTTCTGCAGTGTCAAGGTGTCCCCTGGGGTGAGTTCAGGAGGCACATTGACACCCTTGGAACCTCCTGAAATTACTTGCTACCAACGCATGGGCTCTGAACCATACCCAACAGGGCAGTTGACGAACCTAACCTGTGTCAAAATGCTTGATTTGTCACCCCTGTAACATTTTCACACTATCACCACATGCCAAATAGCTGCATGAAATGGAGCAAAGTGGCCATATGTGCCACGCTGGAGTCAGCAATGTGAGTTTCCAAGCCTTGCACGAGCCTTGGACTTTGCCAGTAACTGCACCAAATAGCTCTTCTTGCTGCATGAGCCGATGTCAAGATTGGTGCCCCAAGCAGTCATGTCCAAGAAGTAGTTAGGCCACTCGGGTGTATCTCCAGGCAAAGCCAAGATTGGTGCAAAGCTTGGCAACCGGTATTGCTTGAGAACAACAGTCTCCCAAGCCTCAATCAGGTCAAGTTCATGAACCAGTTGATTTGCACAGCTCACATCAGTATGCCAAGCATTCCTTACACACAACTTGCGACACTTGCCCAGGGAGGAAAGCAGGCACAGTACCTTTGCATAGAACTCATCAAGTGCTGCATCGTAGGTCTCAAACTCCAGCTTCTGAGCAGCTTCGTTCTGCTTCAGGAGCAGAGGTCAAAGTCCTCATACACCATGCCTTCCAGCTTCTTAGCCAGCTCGCTAGGGTCAGTACCTGAGGGCTGACTGGCGGGGTCGGGGGCAGGGCTTGGGGTGACTGGGCTGGGCAGGCTGCATGACTGGATCCTCCTGCGCCTGCTTCTTGCTGCGTTTTGGCTGGTCTGCATTCACACATAGACATCCGCTGGGTATTGACTGAAAGCAACATTCAGTTGCATATGTGTGAACACACAAATCGAGCAGGCATTTCATTTTCAGGTCTACGAGTAGATGGAGCATGACATACAGGAGGCTTCAGGGCGACTACTTTTATGCACAAACATGATTGATGCAGGCCAAGTAGCCTACAAATGGGGGATGCATGAGCACGCTGGTATGCCACGCAGCCATCACTGCCTGCTGCTGCACACACAAGACAGCTTGAGTGGGTGCTCACATGCAAAAACCCCACAAGGACCTGAGTGATGACCAATTAGCAACACTACGCTTGACTGCACATACCTGCTCTCCTGTATGTTATATAGCCTTTAGGCGCTTGCGTTTCGCAGTCATCCAGCATTTCTCCCATCCCAGTACTGCGGTCAACAGCCCTTGCTGCTGGTCAGGGCTGAGGGCTGCTTGCTTGACCAGTTGCTGAGGAGGCAGCCCTGCTGTCAAGATGCAGTGATCCACCACTGCTGGCCCATATGGCAGGGCTGTGTTCAGGGCTCCTGTAAAGGCAGACAAATGTGGTCATGAATAGTATACTGAAAGCCCCAGCAGCTGTTACAGTGCTGAGGGAGAGTCTACATGTGCATCCCCTGGCCAGCACTATAGTGGTGCCAGTCAACAATTCTACATTGAACAGCTTGTCTTGATAATTGCCATGGGCAGATGCCACTTGAGTTTGATTGCCATGAGCAGTGCCACTTGAGTAACAGGCTAAGCAGCGAAAAGGAAGCAATCAGGTAAAAACACAGCTGCACTAACGTGTGTGATATGCAAACACCAACAGCAGGTATAGCACCCTCTGAACTGCAACAATAAACATCGATTGGTTGTAGGGTTTGTGACACCCATTAAATACAAAGAAGATACGCCAAAAGAGTCTGATATCTGATACTGGATACAGTGCAGACCAGCCATATCTCCAGTTGCAAATGCCATTTGGCCCAATACCAGTTCTTTGTTTGGTTGGTTTGGTTGGTGGGAAGTAGTGGCAAGCAGGTGCTTCAATTATTAGCAACTCGCTGCACTTCCAGCTGCAGTTCAAGTGGCGTCATCAGTATACCTCTCACAGTTTGTTTCTCATCAGCAGAATCCAGAGCAGAGGTCAGCTGCTCTTGAGATAAGGGCTGCCTGAGCCTGATGGTGTGTATTGGGTATGGGTGGCGAGCCATGATAGCAAAACCCTTCGCATCATCCCTGTGGGACCTCAGCAGTGTCAGCACCTCATAGTTGGAATCTGCCAAAATCAAATTGCCCTGCAGAAAAGGAACTGCATGTGGGTGTTTGAATAGACCACCTTCAGTAATCAAGGGGAAGGTTCAGGTTTGCAAGACAATCAAACAACACCCACATGTAGAGTCATGATTCTTTTGGGTATTTGACCCTTGAGGGACAGGTTCCAACCACAGCATTCATGTGATGCAACAAACTCACACCCTCGGCATTGGGAGTGGAAAGTGCCAGCGACCGCGATGCATGCAAGTGCAAAGTGAATGGGTAATACAATGTCAACTGGATGACTTTGCTTGATGCCCGGACAGTAACGTACATAGCTTTTCCAGCACAGTGATGGAAACTGCGTAGCCCTGAGTTATGTGATCACCTGGGAATACAGCTCAAGAATGAGGTGAAAGCTGGCATCACCAGTTCCAAACTGAAAGTCCACTATGCGATCAACACCCAGCTGTTTGACGTCTTCTAGCCTCCTTGTTCTCAAATGCTTGCGGAGCTTCAGTGTGAAATTGCTTGGGGTGTCACTCTTCTCTTTTTGGTACTGTCACACACAAATTGTTCATACATGTTGCACATAAGCATTCAGATCAGTTCACGCAGCGCATGCTAGCAACAGGCTTACCTGGGTTGTATGAAAGCGACTCCCACTTTCCAACACCAAAAACGCCTTTTCGCCATCTTCTCACTTTTTGCTAGTTTCAGCATGTATGTCTGCAACGTCACAAAACCATGTAGTATCAGAAAAATACTGGTGTTCACGGGTCGGTCCGCTTGCATCACAACATGCATGTGTCGTATGTGCCTATCACTGTAACGTCGGTCGGCCTCCCAGACAGCTATATCGGACTGCATCGAAGGCTAGGCAGTACTGCTGCGCATTGTTTATTGAGGCCATACCTTACTGTTCAGGTCATAAAGATTAGCGACTCGCATTCCCAGCACGCGCTGTCGGAGACACGCTACTTCTCCAGCGACATCAGCTGTTGTCATGCGTTGCTTCACCATCGCCCTTGCTTTTGGCGGATGCGCAGCTGGCGCTTTGACTGACCTCAAATCGTGCCGACAGCACTTTCCTACACACGTTGGTGGCTCCGCACAGTCAATCAGACTTCATGATCTGAGAGTCACTTGCTGTCAGCCTTGACAGCAAAACTTGCATGTCAACATTTTATTTTACCTATTGTTTGTGCATAAGTTCGAACCCATTTCATGATGTTCTCACACAGACCTCACAATGTCCTGCCATTATTCAAGCCCTTTTCTTGCAAACAGCTGCTGCCCAGATACGGCTGTCAATAGTACGATATGATTTTTGCTTTGCGTGTTGGCACGTTACAGCGACAGGATGCAGGCGACTTAGGGCAACTTGACAAACCGTGCTGCAATTGCAGATATATATGCATGCATGTACCTAACAGGTAATAGAATAAGCAATTTGAGAAAACCTTGCTTAGGCTTGGCCAGCTTGCTAAGCATATGTGCACAGCCACAACAAGAAGCACGCAGGTCTGTCAAAATGGTCAAATACAGCAGTTATAAATGGCTACAACAGTTTGCCGATCAGTGAATGTACATATGCCACCAGCAGCTCTGTCAGCCTCGCGCATGGACAATACGCTGATGCATGGCAGTGTCTTGCCTGTACAAAGTATGCTGTTGCTAACTGAGGACACTTAAAAGCATGAACTAAAGCAAACCCTGAATGAATTTACTCAAATTGTATCATTCAATTTCTCAAATCCTACCAAACCCACAACAATGAGTCATAGACTCGACCTTTTTGGCAAACCTCATAAACGCCAGCAGTGAAGACATTTGTCTACTTTCACGTAGGTCATTTTACAGTTTCATACCGGTGGAGAGTCGAGCAGTCAGTGCAGGCTTGCTCCGCTACTGACAGCGGGTCTCACAAAAGGTACTTGGCAGCTGCTTTGAGCTATGACAACCCTAGCAGAGTCTTTCCTGGCAGACCTGGATGATCTGTCGGACGCTAGCGATCATGAGCAAACTGGCGAACAAGATGAGGAAGATGCAGAGCAGGTGCCGTGCTTGCCGTGGCTCAGTCCTATGAATGTGATCTCAACTGGTGCTGAAACTCTGAAGTTGCAGATGGTGCTGGATGACGTTGAGAATCTCAACTACGACAGCCTGGAAGCAGTAGCGCATCTTCGAGTAGCTGATGAGCGTTACAAGAGATCATGCAGGTGATTGCTCCTCCTTGAACTCAACCACAGCTCAAGCATATAGCTATGCAAGCTTGCGCAGCCCATACTCTTAGGCATGCATGCCAGCAGTAGCATTGAACTATTGTCACAGACAATCATTGCATGATCATCAAAACATGTATGTTTACAGAGGGTGACGGATGCGCTAGCAGGAAAGGAAGAGGATGACAGAGTCTGGACAGCTCCCTCTGAGGAGGACCCTACCTATAGGCTGCTGGTCGACTGCAATCAGCTAGCTGTTGACATAGACAATGAAATTGGGATCATCCACAACTTCATGCGGGACAAGTACAGGCTCAAGTTCCCAGAATTGGAGTCCTTGGTACACCATCCTATTGACTATGCCAGGGTGGTGCAAGCCATAGGTACCATGCTTTGACCGCTCATTCTCAACATACCTGGTGCCTTGTTAGCTTGTTGTTTAGGCACAGTCTGTTGCTGTTATCACCTCAACACTATTTATGTGCACGCGTTGTTCCTAACGCTGCTCAGCTTTGCTTGTGCACAATCTATTGCCGATACTGCTGAGCACTTTGTGTTTGCACAGTCTGTAGCTCGTTATGCTCAGGACCCTATTTGACTGTCCTGATGTGACTACACTTGCAGGCAATGAGATGGACCTCACAATGGTCAACCTGGACGATGTCTTGCACAGGCAACCATCATGGTTGTGTCAGTCACTGCCTCAACAACCTCTGGACAGCCGCTGTCACCAGAAAACCTGCAGAAGGTTCAGGACGCAGCAGCTGCTTTGCAGCTTGATGAGGACAAGATCCAGATACTGCAGCTAGTGCAACAAAAAATGCACAAGATTGCGCCAAACCTATCCACAGCAGTTGGTACTGAAGTGGCTGCTAGGCTCATGGGTGTTGCTGGCGGTCTCATCAATCTGTCCAAAATGCCTGCCTGCAATGTGCAGGTATTTTATGAAGCTTTTTCTATGACTACCTGTTTTTCTCTCTGCGTGAGATGCTATTGCATTCAAAATCCTTTTCCTTGCACACTAAAATTTGGCATGTTGTGTGAGAAGCTGCTGCCAGTGTGGCTGTGTCCTACCAGTGCCACTTGACAGCACGAGCTGATCTTGCATACGAAATGATTGTTGCTGTAGAT